>VZTZ01008381.1:395552-478862 GCA_013400955.1 Drymodes brunneopygia | reverse complement strand
GCCCCTTCCCCGCCGCGAGAAAATCGGCCCGGCCCGAGCCAGGCGGAGTGCAGCCAGCGAGGCTCCTTGGCTGAGAGCAGCAAAAGTAAAGTCTCTCTCCTTGTTCAGAATGAAGCCGAATGACACTGTTACTGTTACCTCCCGCACAATATTGCCACGCGAAGTTGAACGATGGGTTTGGGCTCCTTCTCCTCTTCCCCCCCCTCCCCCCTCTGCACCAGCCTGGTGCAAGCGGGGAGAGGAAAGGCACGTCTTGCCAGTCCACAGGAAGCCGAAAAGAAAACTTCTCCAGGTGCTCACCGAGTTTTTATGAGTTTTTTGGAGGCGGAAGTTGTAGTAACTGCTCTAAAATACCTCATTTCCGATTCCGCCCCCCCTTTTATGCTGGGAAGTTTTGATATAAGTTATACCACCACACAGGTATATACTCAGCTTCCGGGGTGTCTTGTGCCAGCTCTCATGCACAGTTACCTAAGATCCTGCCAGCCCTTTTGTTTCTCTTGAAAGCCCTCAAGCAGCAGCAGAGGGACCTGGAGTTTGTAACATCCTTGTGAACTGCTGTGGATAGAGAAAGAGCCTGATTATTTTCTTCTTTACCGGGGTGTAAATTGGGAATGGTGACATTCAACTGCATCTCGAATGAAACTGCCTCATCAGCCTCATAAATGCACGGAGAGATTTGGACGCAAAAGGATAAACAGAAGAAAACAGAGTAGGGAAGAGGGAGCTCCTCCTTCCAGCTTCTGCCTTAACTCCTTTCTGCAGCTAGGAACAGTTGATATAGAATCTGCATATTCTAAAAGGAAATTATCCACCAAATTGGATCTCAGAGTTCATTTAGCATACATAAAACCTAGAGTGAAGTTTATGCATGTAACCTTTAGAGTAAAAAAAATATATATCTCTCTCTCTCTTTGAAGATGCTATTGTTTTGAAAGGCCTCAAAGTGTGCTAGGTACATTACAGATATATTAGACTGCTATGACTCACATCTAAAGCAATATTTATGGCTTTGGACTTTGTTTTACTTTGTTTTGTTTCAATTTTATCTACCAGTCTATGTAGGACACGAGAGGTCTCCATAGCAGCATGATGTAAGGATACCTTGATCTTCTTGAATTAAATATTTGCTTTCAGGCTTCACTGTCAGTTGTCCATTATGGGGGGAATCTCAAGCCCAATTTTGTGTGTGATGAGAAAGCTGAGTACTTTTAGTGACACAATGTAGGTAGGTTCTATTCCTCCTCAAATGTTTTGGTTGTTAGTCATTGTAAATTCTGTTAGTGTAGCCCAATTAATAGAAACACTTCTTTAAAAATACTTACATTTGTCATATTTTGCTTTAGTTTGGGGTCTGTGTTTGTTGGGGGCTTTTTTACTTCCTAGGGAAAAAAAATATTAAAAGAGGTAAAAACTTCAACTATAGAGAATTTTGTACTGAGGCATCACAGTTGAGATTTTTGAGGAAAGCAACATTTTGTTGTATTGAAAATTACCATAGCTTTAACATAGCTCTTGTAAACAGGTGATAAAAGTGTCTGTCTCAGTGGTTATCAGCTTGGTCATGTGCGTAATTACTTCTTACAATGCACTAACCCTCTGTGCTCTCACAAAATTGGTAAGGGTGTTGCATTGTATTTATATTTTTAAGAGTATATTTGAAGACGGGTTTTATATGTGTGCGTGTATGTGTGTGTGTGTGTGTGTGTGTGTTTGTATGTGTAAATCCAGCATACAAATGCAGCACTGAGATTTCCTTTCTTGAAAGCTAGAAAGAAATAAAGAAGAAAACAGTTACTAATAGACAATAGGGACAAAAATAAGAGGGAGCAAGAAGAGCAAAAAAAGAAAAAAAGTTATATAGAGATTGGATGCTGGGAGAAAGTACTGAGCTGCGTATAATAACTCCAGAATAGATACAAAAAGATCAAGAAAATCCAGGCTGCAAAAATCCATTAAAAAGTGAAAAGAATCAATTTAATTTATCACATTAAACAAATGAAAAAACCCAATGGCAGACCTAATACAGATGTTTTGCAATATGGTGGGAAAATGAAGACATTTTCAAGCAGCAAGGCTTGCAAGTCATCGTCTTGAAATGCTTAGATCAGGTGGCACTCTCTGTTAGAAAAGTAAGCTCTGTAATGATATTGATTGCTTCCAAGGCCATATTAGAGATGAAGACAAGTCCCAGGAGACAGGTTGTTGTCACCTTGACCTTGGGTCAGAGCTGGACTACTGACCCCTGACACCCAGGACTTCTGCACCTCATCGTGATATCTTTCATGCCTACAGACAAAGTCAGCAGGGGACATGTGTCGATGTGGCCCTTGCCAAATCAGAATTGACTGGCCTGTAGGAAGCTGGAGAGCAGCGGGAAATGTGGGTTAAAGTATGTCAATAATGTTTCACAAGAACAATTTCTCCCAAGAATTGTAGCTGTTGGAATGTTTTGACATTTATTCGGTAGAGAAATGTAGCATGTTTTGTGAAGCACTTCAAGAGAGCTGCTGCTAACTGCCGCGGTGTATTGATCCTCCTGTTAAATTGCATGGGCACACTTGGGAGATCATTGAGATTCAGGCAACAGGACAGAAAGGATCGGCTGCACCCGATGGTCACTAATGGTAATTGGTTTCGATCCTTGCACTTGAAGAAGCCATGATTTACTTGGTTCACAGATGAATTGTAGACACTAAATATTTTGAAAAGAAAATATACTGTGATTTCTTTTTCTCATGTAATTTACAAATTATTGCCTCCACTTCAAATGTTTCATATAAAGTATAGAAATCCACATGACTCAATATAAGAACATACTAAGCAAAATTTCAAGGAATTCTGTCTTATCTGTAAAGCTTGTGCTAGTGAAAAATAAATGAACTTTCTGATTCTAATATAAATGACTTAATTAAATAATTATAAAAAAATTTAGCAGGATCTTAAAAATCCATTAACACTCTTAACCATCCCTATCATCACAATGCATCTTTTTTACACTATACACATTCTTCTCTCTATCCCATTTGGTGGTTTATCATCACAGTCTTAACATAATGAATGTTAAAAAGAAGTGTATTGAAGGCAACTACAAAAGTAGAACAATGCAGGCAGGTATGGCTAGCAATGTAATATTGAAGTAAATTATACTGGAATGAAGAATCTGATATGAAAATTGGATACTAATGTTAATATCAGAGTAAATTATTGCTACAATACAGGAGCTGATAAAAAAATTGGAGTACACTTCTAAAAATGAATGTGATGATAATGCTGCCAAAATTCATGCCACACATGATTTTCAAAGCAGATTTTAAAGGGCTTCTGTAGCTTTCTGCTTTATACAAGATACTTTGCTAAGTATATGTACATAATTACATGAAAGCAAAAAATATTCAGTAAATGATGGTTGCTTTAATACAAAGGAATTTATATATACTAAGAATCTGGGAAGAACCAGTTCTGTAATTCTTTTAATCTGTTTCAAATATACGTGTCCTTTATGATACATGCTACAGTCCTACGGGTTTTTAAAGGACAAAAGGGTCTTCAGTTTTTGTTCTGTGTTTTTTTTCCCTTCAATGGAGAGGTCAGCAGTTTCTACAAACAGCTGAGTTTCATGCATAAACTTGCATAAAATATCCATAAAATCTATATAGCACTTTGACAAATAGAAAATAGCACAATATAAAGTAACAACATATATTGTTTCTTTGTTAACTCAGACCAAAATTATGCTTATCTGGAGTCTTTTGGTTAAAATGACTGTAAATAGATTGCAAATTCAATTACCGCTAAATCATGCATTGTAAAATTTGTATCTTCCAGAACTAAAATAGATAAAATAGAGAAAAATGAATGTCTGAATGCTACTGAAAGTTCAGTATAACGGCAATATGGCATTTTCTATTGCTGTACAAGTCTCAAATTTCTGAAATATTTACAAACCTTAGATAATGACAACCTCAGGAGAAAATCAAGAAAACAGACGGTATACAGGCGATAGCCTGAGGCAACCAGTGATGAGGTCAGATCTATACAGTATGTGTGCTTTACATGAAAAACGCTCCACTAAAATGTCTTTGCGTACTGTGGAGAGCTTTGGGATGTAGCAGGTATTCACTAGGGGAAGGTAAGGATTATTTACTAGGATCAGTAACATGGAATTCAATATTAAAACCGACAAAGGTTATCATCTATTACACATCAAATTCACCACAGTTGTTTGACAACTCTCACAGCAACAAATTCCACCCTTAACAATTCAAAGCAATCTTTCAGATTAAAGTTCATGTGATCACTTTAAAGAACTATTCATTGTTAATCAAGCAATATTGCTTCAGGCGTCGTGTTTGTCTTTCACTTCAGGCTATTTGGTTGATTGCAGAAAATGCTGAGTTTCTCTGTATGAATGTGCAGAGCTGTGTGTCTGCAAGGTGGATGTGACAGGTGAGGAAGCAGGGAGGGGGGGATACGGGAACTGATTGAATAGATTGGGAAAGCTATAAAGTCCCAGTGGCTGAGTGTTTTGGTGGGTAGGATGAGAAGTAAGTTCTGCCTTAATAATTGCACAATTTAATTTTGCAGCTCATTAACCAAAGATGATTGGTTATATATAATTTATGTTTAAAATATAAAATATTCCTTTAAAACGCATAATTCTATATGGATAAATAATATATACACATTCATATATGCTTCTAACATTGCCCAGATTGTCTTGATCGTGTAGTACTTTACACATTTTCTAGTCGGAGCTGTTACTCAAAGAAAGATACTTCTCAGAGGGATTAAGAAAATTCAACTCCAGCATTACATGGCATAGAAACCCTCTTTTTTTCTCCCCACTTGTGAAGCATCTGCTCCAGGCATGTCTTCCTCTTGATCTAACTATACTCCAAAGGTTTAACAGATGCAATATCCATGACAATGACATCATAGGGAGGAAAGACTAAAGATGCTGGGACTGTTACCTGCTCAGATATCACTTTTGAAGACCCTTGAATGTTTTCTCAAGTGACCTAACAGCTGTGGCAGTGTTCAGCACCCTCAAAATATTTCTCCTTTTGAGGAAAGCTGTCATTCTGCAATGCTGCCCTAACATCTAACTAGGTACTGAGTCCAAGCTCAAGTGAGAGACTGCTTGCTGTCAGGCAGTGCATATAGCCCACCACAGGTTCATGCAGATAACAGGAGCAACCACTGCCATCCACACTGAAGGCAGTACGAGTGCCAGAATGGATCCTCTATCAATGTCCATGCTTGCAGGTCTCAGCACGACCCTTAAAAAGGAATGAAAGATAAATAAGCCGTACCACAGCCTTGGGAACACTGTAAGTGGATAGATCTCTTCAAGAAACAAGGTTGAAACCATACAGGAGTGTCTGAAGTAATTTGTATTTCTTGATTTAAGAAATTCTGCATTCAAAAACCATCTTTAACAATATTTTTTTCATTAAAAAATGTCAATTTGTTTGAAATGAAGCTTTGTATAGGAGAAAAGTGGTTTTGAATAATCTTCTGATTCAAAAGTCTTATAGATGAAGACTTTTTAAGTGGTCAAATATCCCATTTAGACACTTTAAATAAAAAGTTCCAAGTATGGCACCAGTTCAAAATAATCCTCCATTAGAGACTGTGCTGAATAAGAAGTGTTTATAAAGAACTGAACCTTAAAAAATGCTTAGATATTACTGGAATTATATGTGGTATTTTACCCAACCACATTTTTCCTGCAGTTCATCAGTTTGCATAAGTTCCTCAATCGTGAGAGAAACCAGACATTGGAAATATGCATTGTTGGGGTCAAACTGTCCTACTCAGCTATCCTTACAGTGATGGTTTCCAGGAGAAAAGATGTCATTAGGAAAGCCCTCATATTTTGTATTTTGGAAGGTTACTCACAAAACCTACGTTTTCTTCTGTCCTCCTCAACATTTTTATGTAGTTTCTGAGATCTGAGAAAGTGTGATCTTATTTCAGAATTAAGTCCAATATCAAAAATGAACACTGAACAAAACTTTTCAAATCTTTGCAGTCTTCTTAAAATGTGCAAAGTATGTTTCTGCTTCATAATCTTCCAGAATGTTTACTCCTAGTTAAAGATATTCTTACAGTGAGAATTCTTTAAGCATGAGAAAATGAAATAATAATAATCCATTTCTACTAAAGCATAATGATGTGTACTTGTTTTACTCTTTCTTCCTTTAGACCAGACAAAATAAACAATGAAGCTGCTGACCTTGCCCTCCAGAAGTGTTTTCTAATTGTCAAAATAAGTCTAGAAGAATTAATCTTTTTTTTTTTTCTAATACGATGCTTTTTAATAACGATGGTTTGAAATTCCTTTTTAGCCAAAAAGAAATCCCGTTAACTGTGGAAGAAAATTCAAATCCTGATGATAATATCCTTGACAAGTCTGTGCTTCTCTGGAGTAAATGAGATTTTACTGTGTTTTCTTTCATTTTCTCTTTTCATATTTCAGAAGAATGAAAAATAGTTTCTAATGAATCACTGATCCTTCTTTTTTCCCTCTTGTTATATTATTACCCTTACTAAGAAACATTCCTATAAATGTATATCTTCTTTTTCATATCTTCCTAAGAAACGAAAAAGCATTTTACAAAGATTTCTATGGTCATCTTTTCAGCTTGAATTACTGCCTATTTTCACAATATGCAGATTAATTCATGGCATTTGGATTTTATTCTTTAAGCTCCTTTAAAGAGCACATGCTGATTTCATATATGTGTATGTGTTCTAGCACGAACTATGCATAAAATAAATAAATACACATCAGTAAAGCTAAAAGTAGAAAGATGCTTTATATCAAAGAGCTCAGCACGGAGTGGCAGCAGTGCAGTAGATATGACAGAAGGATAGCAACAAAGGAGAAACTCATGGCTCTAGTTAACAAAAACATGCAGTTGTAAATGCGCAAGTGCGTAAGGCAAATATCATAAATACCTTTCACGTTCTTCTGGGAAATGCAGGTCATTTAATAGGTCAACTGGGCACAATGCTCACACCCTCAGGAGCCCCAGGTGAAAGCTTCCAAATAAGTGAGCAGTTTTCAGTCTGCTAGAGGAGTGAGGCTTTTCTGGTCAATGTTTTAGAATTTAGCGGAAGAAAATGTTGCCAGTCAAGAAGTAATGAGATGTATCTGTAATTAGAGATCTCAGAATCACAAACTGACGCTGTTTAAAGCTTAGGGGAACAAAAATAAAGATAGAGCAGGTAGCTCTATGTGCAAAGAATTTCTACTTTTGTAATTTTTTTTTTCTTTGAAGAGAATGCAGAGAAAGTCTTAGAAGTCTTAGAGTAAGAGTTTATTAGAAATATCAGCCTTACAGGTTGTGTCTTCATGGATAATTTTGTCTATGATATTACAGAAGGGAAGGATTCAAGAAACAAGGGTAAGAAGGATCTTCTAATACTTCCAACCTAGCTGCAAGCACTGGGAGTACTTGCTATTCTCTCAGCTTCCTAGCATGGATAAAATATTGTTGTTTTACAGGCAGTGATGAAGGACATGTTCTCTTATGACCACTGTCAGGCTTGTGGTAAGAACAAAGACACCGCTCATACGATTTTGTTACACAAAGTTCCTAAAGATGTGCATTACAACTCCTAAGAGGAGTGCAGAGGGTGTGTGAGCTCCTGCTCATTCTCTGAGAGAGACACAATGACTACAGGATACAGTATATTGTATCCTGTGGAAAAATGATACCCTTTTCTCCAGGCTCCTAGACTCAAAATGTCCACATGAGGTGACAGACTGCTCTGCGTGCTCTGTATGTTTCCACTAATTACTCCCTGCAAGATCTGGACAGATAGATTGCTCACAATAAAACATGGAATGAAAGTGTGACTTCCCAACAGAATGGCTTACAAAAGTTATTTGAAATTGGCATGTCCAAAACACTCCCTTTCAAGGGAAAAGAGATTTGCAGAGCAAAAGACAAGGGGAACTCATACAACCTTTTTTTCCTGACTCCCATAATTAATGCTGCTATGCAGAGAATTTTATATTTTTTGGGTTTTTTTAACTGTTAGCTTCCTGCTAAGTCTAAGGTACATGAAGATGGCAGATGAGCTCTAACAGTGTCTTCAAAATTCATATATTTATGCTTTCAGTACTACTGATTTCATAAGTTGTATTCTCTTTATTCATTATGGGCAATTCTTGCTTGAATTTTATCTTCTGTTGAATATTTTGTTCCTATTTTTAACAGTATACATGCGCCTAGAGGAAAAAAGGGATTTTGATAGATTTCTTGAAATGAATAGTTACCCTTCATGATAGATTGCTACCTTTTGTGAAGAATTTAGCCTAAACTTGATGCAATTTACTTTTTTAGACTCTGAAAAGGAACACCTGAAAAATACTGTTTAATTAATAATGGGGTAATGGATAAGGAATGCATTTTCAGTGTCATTTTAAGGATGCTAATATTTGAAAGTCTTTAGGATAATTTTCTTGCTAGATTGTCAAAATGTGGCCTTTAATTAATGGCTATTCCCTAAAATGGTACCACTAACATGGAAAAGAAACCCAGCTGAAAAAACATTAATATTTATGAGCAATCTATTGGGCAAACACTACAGAAAATTGGTATCACTGAATATGTTTGTACCATGCATGTGACCCAACCTTTCTCCACCCACAGAACAGAAAAAACTTCTGAATTCAGTTTTATTGTATCTATTTATGGTATCTATATCTTGCTCAGTCTTCAGACAACATAGAAGGATGCTTCACCAATGGAAAATTTATGTGATTTTTGGAAGCAGCCGAGTTAGTATGAATTTCTGAAGCAATAGTAATTTTAGTGGAAGCAGACCCCTGCAGAAAACTTTTGAAAATTTTGCCATCATGCTCTTGGATAGGAACAAGTATATAAACACTCTCTGCTTGCACTAATATCGTCAAAGAAAATGTAATTTATCTATTGCTCTGACTTGGATTAACTCATGATATTGGTGGAAAGATGACAGAGTGCTAATAATATTGTATTTTTATATATAAACACATAGAAGAAAAATGGATGATAAAAGAGAATTCAGTTCAAAGGAAATGACATGCTGACTTTGATGTTTCCCACAGGTGCAGATCCATTTACCTCGATGGGACTTTCTGAAGGGGTTTTTTATTATTTAGATTTCCAACACTGGGATATTTTTTCAGTTGAAACCATTCAGATTGGAATGCTGAATCTTGACATTGTTTTAATATCTATTTAGCAAGAACAGGATTCTCTGATCAATTGGTATAACTAGTGATCCTTTTATCCATGTCTATCTGGGACAAGTTCAGCAATTTGAAGGGGTGTACCTTACCCATAAATTGTTCATGCAAGGATCAGAGAAGAAGCTCACACATATATAAAAATATTTATATATGAGTATACGCACATACGTCAGTATACACATACTTGTTCACCTATCGGTGGATCAGAAGGGGGGAACTCACAAAATCATTGGTGAGAAAGAGGTAAGAAAGTGCACATTTAAACCTCCATTATCTCTCAGACACATACACATCTGCATCCCCTACACCAAAGAATATTTAGGCCTTTAAGTGTCACCCCAAGTAAATCTCATGGACTAGCAGGATAAATGTACTTTTAGGTTTTCCCTGATTGCTCACACAGTTGAAAACAGTCTCTGGGCTGCAGGTAGCCTGTCCCATTTGGGACAATAAGGAAAAACCTGTAGTGTGTGAGTGTGCTGGAGGGTACATACACACAGAGTCTGGAAAGATCATATCTATAAAGGTCCCTGCCTGAAGCTCCTGTCTCCAAAAGCAAATGTCTCGCTAGGCAGTGTGGCCTGATCCATGTTCCACCACTCACTCTCCACATCCTCCATCCCTCATCTAAAGGAACCCTTGCTACAAACTGGAGGAGCTTTTCAACAATGAAGCTGGGAGCCATCTGTGCAGGAGAGGGAAGAGACAGTATTCCAGGAGACATTTACAAGAGGGTCATGCATGACAGGGAGCTGAAACATGACCCCATGAATGAAAGAAGGACATCGCAAGTATAAAAAAGCATGAAAAGCATGTTTTTCTCATGTTCTTGAGGATAATAGTAAACACCTGATGTGGTTACAGAGCTGGAGGTTTTCTCTTAGTACAGAGCACCAACTCTTCATGGACTTCCAATCATTGTCTTCCACGTCTTGGACTTGGGAAGATGTGCACTTTGCCAGGGAATTGTGCCCAATGTGTAGGAAGCTATCTGACACCTAAGCCTCTTTTTATGGCAGAACTCCTATTTCCACCATCAGTTGCTCAGAAATTGTGGGGTAAAGACTTTTCTGCACAGAAAGGTTTATCTTTTTGGATATTTATACCCACAGGTTTTAATCAGGTTGCTGAGGAACATCCTATGTGCATATGCAAGAGTGAAGTGAGAACTTTCAGAGCTGAACCTTTCCTCATATTTATTGACATTGTCACCCCATTTGGATCTTTAGCCTTGTGCAGCCATGCCTGAGTTACGGCTCTATGCAGTCCCTATTGCTGCAGAAGGGACTTATTGCTGTCTTAGAGTCACACAGAACCAGTCCTCTGTGTTCTTCTGTTTCGTTAACTGATGACAGAAGTTCTCCCACCTACGGTTTGTGAGGATTTCTGCTCTTCCTTATACCCCTCCAGCCTCACAAGCGTCAGCAGTGCTTATCCACAGCTTACAAATCTTTCACACAGATGCAGTGTGGTGGGCTTAGGGGATGTTTTTATGGAACCAATGAAACGCACATGTTGAAATGTGTTTGTGCAGGGTCATGCAAGGGTTTGGGGATCAGGGCATTTGTGAGGTGATACATGAAGTGCAGTGAAGTCATAGGCTGCTGCTCATGTACCTAAAATGCCGAATTGTTTTTCTTGAAACAGTTTTAAGGAAAATTCAAAAAATTAAATTTTGAATTTAATTTTTGAAAACAATTTTGTATTCTTTCTAAAAAAACTTAAATTCTCCCTGGAAAATTATGATTTCAACCCAATCACTTTTATTTTTAGCCCTTGAAGAATGAACTTTGTTTGAGTTAGTTCTGCTACCCTCTCTTGGCTTGGCTCTTTACACCTTACATGGCAGTTAGATAGTGGTTAGTTGATATACAGCAAAATGTCAGACAATGCATGTGTATATCCATAAGCAGAGACAGAACTGTTAAAAGGGAAAAAGAATAATGAACAATAAATGAAACCCCAGAGCACTAAATTCTGCACTTTTACTTACAATAATTAATGTATTACCTCAAAGATAGATTAACCGTTCCATTAGACTCCGCATATACTTAGGTGTCATTATCTTCAGCGTAAAAGGAAAAGTTTGGTCTGAAAGACTATTTTTTTGTTTAAACAAATGAGCAGTAAAGCATATCCATATCGCAGTGTTGCACATGGAAACAAACACAAGTGTATGTCTGTTACCTTTCTTTTTGTTTTATATATATTTTCTTTGCTCGTTCTTCTTTCATACACTTTTTGAAGCAGAGACTCAGTTTTTGCCTTTCATTGAACTCAGCTTTTAGAGGAGATTTCAGAAGTAAATGGAAATGTAGTGTATTAAAAACAAAGTCTAGTTACAGAAAAGATAAAATGTAAGTACTGCTTGCCAAAACTGTTGTGAAGAATTAAGTGTGTAAATGTATTCCACTACTTGCATATGTATGATTTTTTAATGTGACAAAATCTAGCCATTGATACTGGAGTGTCAACCACTGTAGTAAATTTAAAAAAAAAGGAGGAGAGCCCCAACAAACCTTTAATAACTTCTCAAATACAGCAATAGCAACAATAAAATGGAAGAAATAATATTTCTGTTTCTTTTCTCCACAGCAGAGATAGCTGGCAGTAGCTCAGGCTGAGCAAAGGGCTGTCTTGCATTTGGACATATAATCCAGCATTCCCTGTCAAGAACAAGGTAAATATCTAGTCGTATATTATTGATGTCACTATATCCCAATATAACTAAAATATTGTCAGTGTACTAGATATTTAATTAATATAGAACCACACTTTTGTGCTATGCCATGGTGTCAGTCCAAATGAAATTCACAAAATCAATGTGAAATTTGAAACAGCAAGCCTAGTGAAAGTATGGGTTGGATTTAGCACACCTTGAAACAGGGAATATCACAAAGTGAATAAACTACTGCATGAATGAAACCCATTAGTGGGGATAATGTTTGAGAAACTTTGTGGAAGCATTGAATTTGGAACTTACTCATTTATTAAAACTTTATGAGTCAAATGACACAAAACTTAGATTTGTGCTATACTTGGATATAATGAAATCCTCAATCAATCAGAACACAAACATGAACTGAATTATAAACACCTTTGTTTAAATACTTCAGCTCCCTGATTTCTTTTCTGTTTTGTACCTCTAAGTCCTTAACTATGCCGTCAACCCTCGTAACATGTGGGAGTTTGCAGACTGACACTGCTTCCCTTTCCCTCATTTCTCTGACCACAGAGACAGTCTCCCAGTGGCACCATCAGCCAGTGAGTGAGAGATTTTGGTAGGAAGCCTGGATCTGGATGCCTTTACTTTTAACCAGCACTACACTATTCTCAAGACAGAACTACAGGCTTGGTGGGAGAAAATGTTGCACAATGACAATTCATTAGAATGAACCATTTGCTGGCATTGAACAGTTGACAAAAGCACTGGAAACTTGTAGCAAATATGATGAGTGTATTTTTGTTCCTCAAAAGAGGAAGAAAAAGGACTGCTCATATTTGCAACTTTCTTCAGTCTCAAACATAATTCTTCATAAAAAATGAATATCCTTAGTATGAGAGATGGTGAGAAAAGAGACTGATCTTTGAATTTTTGAAATTCAGATAAAAAACCATTTATACATCCAGAACCGATTTACTAAGTAGTGCAGTTTTTCCTCTCTCAAATGTATGGGCAACTTGATTCATGGAATATCCACTACTCTACAGTAGTCCAAGTTAGTGAAACAGTTAGTTACCAGTGGAGCCCGAATAAAAAGTGACAAGATTAGTTGACATCACAAGACATGGGCTGCAAATTGTAGAGAGTGTAGTTCTTAAATATAGGTGTCATTAACTTTTGTCAATCATCTCCTCTACTGCCACCTTTATTATAGAATCATAGTCTCATAAAACAAACATTCTATCCCACTTCCAGCAATTATAGCCTCTTAATAAGGAATTTATATAACATTCTACTATAAAACTGAAATAGAAAATCCTGGCTCCAAACTTTACTCAATTTAATCATAACCACTTTTTGTTTATAACTTGCTGCTGTGTGTTCATGAAATACTTGGCTTTGGGTGGTGATAGTTAGGTGAGTGCACTGTATACAGTTCAAGGCCTTAGAACAGTGATGGTACTGAGTTACCCAGGAAGAAAATAGGAAAAGATAATAGTGTTAGGTTTGTTGCCTAATATAGCGCAGGCATATTTATTACATTAATTAACTTTGCAGAGTTTAATAGAATTCTATTTGGAAAGTTACACTTTTTTGCTAATTTCAGAGCTATAACAGTATTTATGTTTGCAGATTAGAAAACAAGAACAGTTTGTCTGGATTTGATTCAAGTCTTTATAATCCTGTTATACACATTTTTCTCCCCTGCGTTCATAAAAAGCTGCAAGTTGATAAACATCACTTACTTGGCACAGATCAGCCATTTTCCAGGCCATATACCTGAGAAAAGTACAATCCACAAGCCAAGTGCAGCAGATATTTTAGTTCATAAAATGGAATATGTGTCTCCAACCTCCTCTAATCAAAATGGAACAACATCCTTTGCTATGTGCATTGGGTTTAATACCATATGGTAGCTGATTGGAAAAGAGGTAAACTTCTGGAAGTTCATCAACACAGCCCCTAAATAGCTCTGGTCATCTCCATGGGATGAAACAAGGGAGCTCTGCTCTAGTACTCCCAGCCCTTCATCTACTCTAAAGCCTCCAAATTTGAATATTTTTGCACAGAAGGCATATAAAGAATATCTGTAAGATCCTGATGGCTTACTTGCCTCATGGAACAAGCTGCCCAGCCATGTCTTTTTATCTTCTTTTGATGCTTGTTGACAAAAACTAATACACCAAGTAGACAGAGGTATCTCTATTTCTGGCACTCTCAGCACAAGCATGATGAAAGGGTGTTTAAGAGGCATCTGACTAAGACAGTTATTTTAAACAACAGAACAACAAGTGGACATTTCTGTGCCTGTCATGTTACCTAGGGCTTTAAACTAACTTGAAATATCAATTCCCATGTACTGAAGAGAAACTGAAAGTGTCCATCATGCCTGCTTGCAGGAAAACTGGGGTTTTAAAATTAAAATATATTGCAAACACTAAAAGCTCTCTTTTCACTTCTTCCACAAATTATTCATTCAGATATATAATGAATTGGATAGAAACTATTTGTGTATGATGTTCTACTGGGAATGTATTGTCCAGTAGGATTTATCAGCTGATGGCATAGGGTGTAATGTCATATTTTAGATAATGTTGCACTGGCTAAAATTTCTGATGCTGAGTGCTTACATGCCTTACTGTGTCCTTCTCTGCTGTTCACTTGAAGAGCTAGTGTGGCAAAGATTTACTGGATACCTAGATTCTATGTGCTCAGTAGGAGGTGCTTTTCTATCCCCTGCTCCAAGCCTCCAAACTAATTTGCGAGTATGAATCACTCCTGATCTACTGTTTCTCAGATTTCTGGACAGTGTAAAATATCAGTCTCAAAGCATCTGCATCTCTACACTCTAAATACCAAACTTTTCTTAATTAACTTTGATTACCTCACTGCTTAAATTGATACTGAAAGAGGGAATATAAAAGCTAGGGAACTGTTCATAACATAAATCAACATACTTTCTGTACTGAACACCTTCTGTTAAAGCTCACATTCTGTACTTAGAGACTTAAGCATTTTTTGTCTTCCTTTCAGGATAAATTTCAGGCAAATAGAAAGAGTGACATTTAAACTTCTAGAATGATTAATCTACATTTTAACCAGTAGAAGTTTCACTTGTCTTCTGTTTGTCTTTTCTTTTAGTTTCAGTTCTCAAGGTCATATTCATTGGTTTCCAAAGGCTTGGCTTTTTGTGCTGCAAGTTAGATGAAGAGCTAAATGATTATTTTGTAGTAAGAAGATGAAAGTTAGATGAACCTTGACATATCACTCAGGGTATAATTCAGCAGTGAATTCATATCATCAGGATTTATCTACTTTAGAAACTAAACAGTTAACCTAATCATCTCTTTTTATTGCTAATTTAGAAAAGCTTTTTTTCCTAAGTACACTCTCACTTTTCTGAATTCACTGCATGTGACCTGCATCTTTTGTCCACTGCACCATTACCAGCAGCTAATCCCTCTTATTTATTGATAATTGGACAAAACTGAACAACATGCCAACTCCTGAAAACTGAGCACCACTAAGACCTCTATTCAGATTTTCCCCCAAAACCACATTAGTTTCCAAGTTCACTTCCTTTGTGGAATATCAATGGGAAAAGAGTTTGCAATTCTCTCATGGGTTAGGAATTCCACTAATTCTAACCTGCACATTGCATAACTGTGTGAGATGTAGGAATACGATGTACTGGGGCTCAAAAATGAACAAGGGAATGGGAAAGGGAAAACTCATTTAACATTTTGTTAATCACTTTGGAACTTGCCATGTTTCCTTGAAAAGAAATGTTCATTGTTAGAGTCATATTGGTCAATGGGTAAGTGGTGATTAAGCAATCAGTATTTGTGAAATGTGGCCCAGTTCTTAAAGTTTTAATCACATTTTTCATCATTATTGCTTTTGTCAAACAGAACCTGCATTACTAATCCTTTGTCAAACAATCACGACAACATATTCAAGATAACGTTGAACTTCTTACAACCATGTGTCACTGGCAAACATGTTTCTCTACAGGTTTATATAAGTCAATTGCTTGGTACACAGCACATGGATACACACTGAGAAAAAAAAAAAAAAACAACCCACTTTTGAAAAAATCATAGTTATCACCAGTTTTTAAGCCTCCTAAATAGGAACTCCCCATGGAAAAAGTTGCAATTTAGAAGCAGTAGCGACAGTGAGCCATGCTGAACTTCCCCTTTCAGCAAAATTTCCTTTTATGCTTTTCTTGATTTGCCCCATCTCTGTACAGCCTTTCAAATACCCAGCTATACTGATCTGAAGTGTAAAGATGAAGCCATAAGCCTCCCCTCGCAGAAACCAGGGAAGAGAATAGAATTCCTGTGTGGCATTTGACAAGACTGTCTGTGTGTGAAGTCCCACACTGTGGTACCCAAGCAATTTGGGAGTGGGTTATCTTTGGAGCAGGAGGCACTGCATATGGGCTTATTAGTCCTGTCTGTCAGGGCTATGCTACTTTAATGTGGTTTTATGGCTTCTGCGTCACATGCTTGTATCCGCACTGTACAGACTCAGCAGCTTGCTCCGAGCGTGCTACAGTGCGTCCAACACAGCCTTTCATTGTGAAACACAGACATATTCCAAGAATCTCTGCTTGCCATTACTCAATTTGGGAAATGGATATGAGTAATTTTTCTGTAGTGAGGCTGGCTTTTAGCTAGGGAATTTAGCAAGAAGCATCACACAGTGATCATTCAGAAGCAGACGAAAGGAATCTTCTCCATCACCATTTTTTTTCCTCTGTCAGCTTCCCTGGCAGGAAATCATGTCTCACTTTTAACAAATAGATTTTTTTAAAGAAAAAGTGACTGTTCCCAAACATACAGTCTTGTATGAAGGGGCAGAAAGAAACATTATTTACACATGGTGTGAAATGGAGTAATTTACGTGTTTTAATCTTGCAAATAATTTCAATCTTGCAAATAATTTCAATCATATATTCAGAGCATATCGCCATTGTCTGTCAACTTTAATTTCAGAAATTGGAAAGTATAATGGCTTTTCTTTTCATTTACAGGGGGATGAATGGCATTGTTAGGGTTTATTTAAGGAGAAGCTGGAGTGTCTCCATGACACAGCATGCATATCTACAATAGCCAAGAATGGGCCCTTGCCCTCTAGCTCTGAGAGGAGAGATGTTGTCAACAACAACAAAAAAGCAGTAATAATCTCACAGGGCAAAAGACATAAATATGATCAAATCCTTTAGTTATTTTATGTTGACAGGCTTACTGACACCAGTATGGAGTTTCATTAATTTACATAAGCAGAAATAGTAATTAACACTACTGTCAGTGAAGTCAATGGTAGAAGAGAAAACTTTATATTACACACATAAGAGGAAAACTAAGTTCAAAACTATCCTCACAGTGAACTTAATAACTTTATTTTTTTACTGTGTGATTTTTTTTCAAATATGTTTGCAAATATGTGTTTAAATTTACAGAAAAATCAAAAGCCTAGAAACAAAAACTTTTGCTGGAGTAAAAGCATGCAAGGAGTAATTATACCATACTCCCAAATCAAATAAAATGCATGTTAATTATCACTAATTTAAAAAATATGACAGGAATTTTGTTCCAACCTTGCAGAACTTGGCCCTTACCCTGACATGGAATACCGGAATAAAGTAAGTAGTTCTTGCAACAAGAAAAATGACACTGTAAGATATTCCTATTCATCTTCCTATTTTCTTAGCCTCTTGAACTGCCATTGCATCCTATCAATAGGAAGG
Organism: Drymodes brunneopygia; assembly: GCA_013400955.1. Lineage (NCBI taxonomy): Eukaryota > Metazoa > Chordata > Aves > Passeriformes > Petroicidae > Drymodes > Drymodes brunneopygia. The sequence goes on along the minus strand of VZTZ01008381.1, from coordinate 461,192 downwards.
GGAGAAAAGACAGAAGGAAGATGTCATTATGTGGCTTAGGAGAGCGGCCTCCCCAGACTACCTCTAATCTGGTACCTAAAAGCACTGAAAAGTTTCAGTTTCTGTGAAGATTGTAAGAGAAATTTTAACAATGATACATTTAAATTAATAATAATAAAATTCATGAGGTATCATAGTCCTATCTGTGGGTGCATTGGTAATGTGTGTACACGGCACGATCATGGAATTTTGTGTGAAACAGTAAAAATAAAGCATTGTTGACATTTGCTGTATTTTTCATGGGGAACTATTTTCTACCACAGCTAGAAGGGAATAGGTAACCCATATTCAGTGGTTAATATCCTTACATTTATAGTGTTTGCCAGTGATTATCCAGGATCTTACTTTCAAGTAAAGAAAGTGGTTAGTGGTGTTAGAAATGTTTCTAGTATTATTAACTTCAGGCAGGACATTTGCAGGTTTAGTAACATTCAGCAAAAATCTTATGTTGTCCAATTAAAAAAATAATGCTGTTTTCTGCCTTGTTTTACTGACGAGTGATGCTTTCAGAGCAATCCCTGTGTATCTAGGAGATATGTAGAATAACAGTGTGTTCTATAAACTCAGAAATTAGGTATATAAAGTTGACCAAAAAGTAGCCACTCTGCAGGGCTAGAGTATAGTAAACTGATTTGGGAAGATACCATCAAAATTTGAACTAAAACTTTTCAAACCCTTTTTCTTAAGTATAGGCTTCTAAATCCGTAATTGTCCAGCCAGGAGATTTTCATATTGTGTAGGTTCAAACACTTAATTTTGGTCCCTGACATAGACAATGAGTCTTCCTATAGTACACAGAGAAACCTGAAAGGATGTTAGGAACCTGGCTATGTCCAATAATGGTCAGCTTTGGTTTAACAAGAGTTTAAAACTCCAGTACAAAGAGTAAGAAGCCACCTTAACTTCACCAGTGTGAAAATCTCCCTTGCACCTAGATAAATTCTCCAGGAGAAGGTAAATACTTACAACCCTTGATTAGGAATAGAAGGGATCAGTTCTAACACAGGAAAAATGAGGGGAAAAAAGTAAGCACTAAAATAGTTGACCACTCCTTAAACAAAATACACACCCCTGTAATTTAAAAGAATTGTAATTATACTAGGTTTCTTGGTGTAGTTTCTTACATCCATGAGAAGAGGCCGCTGACAAGGTTTCATTTCCATTTCTTTCTTTTCTCAGCTGTAAAGTTTAGGTAATGGGAAAATACTGTAGTGCAACTGCCAAAAATGTTTTTCATCCTGACAATGGAAAGACAAAAGGTTCACTAATCATGTAACGTTTATCATCAATTCAATCAATTCCTGACAGAGAATGAAGGTGGACTGTTTGATATTTAAAGGCACTGTATGCTCAGGGGATATTGAATTATCCAAAGATCACTTCTAACAAAAAAAAAAACCAGAAAAAAGCCCAGAAAATAACACACCATTTATGGAGACTGAAAGCTTTATGTAGGTAGGCCCTAGATGTAACTTACCTTTAACCTTGAGTGTCTCTTATTTCCGTTCCCACTACTCATGAAGTCAAGAAAAATGAGCAAAAAAAAATCTAAACTGGGGGCATTGCAGCTAACAGAGAAGGAAACCAAAAATTACTTTAAATTCAGAGTTTAAAGAGTTAAAGAAGTAATACTATTTAAACAGGGTTGCAGAACTCCTATTAAAAATGGCAGTACTATAAATGTTCTAGTATTGTCAGGAATGTTCTGTTGGATGACACTATACTGTGATTTGTACACACAGCGGACCAGAGCTGATGGGTGAATGAAATGATCCATAACCCTCACTGACACATTTAGAGCAGTTCAGCTGCACACAGAGAACAGTCCATCATTTGCACCCTTCTGTGAAAGCTGGCTTTACCAAGTGTTTCAATGAAATATGTGCAACTTCCCATTTAAATTAGTACCACATGAACCATGAAGAGCACCACAGGTATCTGTTGTAGTACCAGCCTAATGCAAAAGTGGCCTGTCTTGTAATGCTCTAACAGGAAAGACATACAACCATTCATCTGTAACATATTAAAACCAGAAGAAATAAATTACTCTATAGATGAAGAATTATTGCTTGTGGAGAGAATGTGCAAAGGTAGTTCTAAAAAGCAGCTTTTACTAAAAAATTATTGCAACAGCATTTGAATTCCTAATGCATATTAAACCTAGTTCGCATAATCATAAATCATAATTTTTAAATCAAGAAAATCTGCTTGAAACTTTTTAAAGGTTTATCTTACTAGTTCAGAACTATTTCAGCATTACCACTGAGGGAAGCACAGTAGGAGTGACTATAAGGGTGAAATATAAAATTTAACCATTTGCCAAGAAAAATCCCTTTAATTCTGAGTTTTTCAAATTTACCAGTAAGAGCTGCATAAGTAACTAAAAATGTCTTGTGAACATACAGGTGACTAAAAAGAATTGAATTCCTATGGGTGGATTTGCTCTCCCATGCAATAGCTTTTCTTAAATAGTCTCATGTAGTCTAGCCAGTAAGGCAGAAGATTTAGAGAAAGCAATGAATTTACCCAAATGCTACAAAGTATTTATATTAAATTAATTTTAATGGGAAAATTAATCTCCAAAAGCTCATTCTAAGCAATGTACCTAATGCTTGATAAATCCTGAGCTGAACACAAACCAGTTTTCAGGGTGGTGGATACTCAGTACTTTCAGAGTGGTATGCAGGGGTTGATGCACACAGATCTTTTGCTCTTGGATTAGGAAACAGTACCAGTATGAAAAAAGAAGCAGCTCCACACCTGCCCACCAGGCTAGAGACATGTTTCTCACTGATATTTCCAAATATAAAAAACAAGGACAAATGGGGTTAGTATCCTTTAGTCCAAATTTTTCAAAAGTGTGCCTTGAATATCAACTATGGGGTGCTATGCAGCCTCTGGGAAATCAGTGGTGCTCCAGCTGCATCTGGTTAGAAAAGTTCTGTCATTTCTGAAAATGAGACCTTTGTCTTCATTTCTAGCAGTGCCTAGAAAGCTGGCATCAGGTCCAGCCTTTAATAAAACAGGATATTTTGCACTGGTGTCTGGCCTATATACAATAGCAATGTACTTCGCATTAATGAATATTCTTATATTAGAATACTCTTATTGTGACTTTTAAAACCAAATAGACACTCTGTTTTACTATGCTGATATTAACTGCAAAAAGAGAAAATGCTACAGTGGGATACTTGATCTGAAACACCTTTTGCAAAGCCATCTTTATCCTAAACTGATGGACTAATAGGCATTGCTTCTCACTTGCAATTGTCCATAATTAAAAAGTACAACTCATCCTTTGACTTTAGACATGAGGTCAAGAACAGCAAATGATCAGATATTGGAGCAGCACACTGATTTAGGGAAAAAGTGTTTTAGGGGGATACAAGGAGTGAGCGTGTAGGAGAAACAAAAAACTGAAATCAGTTCTACATTACAAGTAGACTGCTTGTGCTAAATACTATTGCAAGTTCCATACCTATTTAATGAATTTGTTTCCCCTATGAGTGTCAGGCATCACCAGTGAAACTCAGATGACAGCAGAAGTAAGATTGTCTCCTACAATTTTCCTCAAACCCTTTTCACTGCCCTGTTGCTCATGTCTCTGTGGTCTCTCAGATGCCAAAGTAAAGTGAAATTAAAAACAATTTTGGAAAACACACTTTTAGGCTGTGTACAGTCAATTAAATAGAATACTATCATAAGACATTCATAAGCACAAGTCTGGAACTGCTGCAATTTTATGAATGGTATCTAAATAATCTTGATGACTGAGAGTCATTTATATCACTAATCTTGCTCTAGCAGATACAAAATACAACTCCATGAGTCATGAAATCTCTGTAGTATTTCTGTCTTTGCTTAACATAACAGAATTTCAAATACTGATGTGTTTACATTAGTTGTTTTTAGCCTCAATTGTTTGATTACTATGTGAGCTCATATCTGTATTTGATCTAAATGGTCTAAATGATTGTGGTGGTGGGTTGACCCAGCCAGCAGGTAAGTCCCCATACAATTGCTCTTTCACTTTCCCCCAGCAGGGTGGGGTTTGGAATAAAAAGGCAAAACCAAGAAAAACTTGTGGATTGAGATAAAGACATCTTAATTAGTGAAATTATAACACTGAAGTGATATCACCATTGTTTTATCACACTCCCCCCACCTCAAACGCAGCACCATATAGGTTACTGTGAAGAAAAGCAAAAATCTATTCCAACCAGACTTATTATAGTGACTTCTGTTACAGTTATTGTTTAAGAAATCTCCCAGACAAAATTTTCTTTGTACTGACTGGAAATTTTCACATCAAAATTTCAGAAGAAAACTCCTATATTTCTGATAAAGAAATAGAAATATAGAAAGCAACATGCATTGTTTCTCTTTTTGGTTAGGACAATAATAATGAGCTATATCAGCTTTAAAATTAAAACTTACCATCAGTATCATCACAGAATCAACACATGGCTGAGTTTGGAAGGCAGTTTTGGGGATCATCCAGTCCAAGATCCCTGCTCAGGCTATAGCAGGCTGCTCAGGACTAAGCTCAGTTTGGTTCAGAATACCTCCAAGGATGAAGACTACAGCTTTGCTGAGGCATCCATTTTGGTCTTTGATCACTCTCATAGTAAAAAAAAGCTTTTCCTTATGTTTAGGTGGAATTTCCTGGATTTCAGTTTGTGCACATCATCCCTTGTCCTGTTACTGAGCACCACTGAGAAAATCCTGCCTCCATTGTCTTTACTCCTCCTTCAGGTATTATACACATGTATAAGATCCCTCTAAACCATCCCTACTCCAGGCTGAATGGTCCCAGCTCTCAGGTGCAGATTCTCCAGTCTCTTATTTATGTTCATAGCACTTTGCAGGACAGGCTATGTCATGTCCATGCCTCTCTTGTGGTGCAAAGCCCAGACCCTGACCCAGCAATCCAGATGTCCCTCACTAGGGCTGAGAAGAGGGAAAGAGTCTCTTCTTTCAGCCTTCAGGTTATACTTTTCCAGCCCCTGAGGCAGCTGACTTTCTTTGCCACAAGGGCACAGACTGTTGGGCCTTTTCCTTCTGCAGAGCTGCTTTCCAGACAGTGAGCCCCCAGCATGTACTGATATCTGGAGTTACTCCTCCCCAGACATGAGACTGATCATTTTCCTTCTACTGAACTTCAGCAGGTTCCTGTCAGCCCATTTCTCCAGCCTTTTGAGGTCCTTCTGAATGGCAGCACAGCCATCTGGTGCATGAAGCACTCCTCTCAGTTTCATATCATCAGCAAATTTGCTGAGGGTGCACTGTGGCCCATCACCCTGGTCATTAATTAAGATGTTAGACCCCCAGGGGTTCACATACCTGGCTCAGCTCCTCTACTGCCTGGCTGAAATGGTCATCCTCTGCTCAGCTGCTGACAGATGGTTCAAAAAATATACATACATTCCGCCCCCCCCCCCAACTCACAGGTAGTAAATATGAAATTATTTGATCCCCATACAGTATCTAAGTAATTGCTGACAGTCTGATATTGTCCAACACCCTAGAGCAGAAATTTAAATTCATGCAACTTATTTTATATTAAGTTACTAGAATCAGACTTTCCTGCTATCCTGTAAATGCATAATTCATCTGTAAATCAGTGATGTTTCATCACAAATTACACAAAGGTGCAGACAAAGTTAATTCTAAATAAATGTGGGGGTATTTTCTTAAGAATGGGGGTCTTTTGTCTCTTTTGTATTTGTTTCTGGTTGGTTTTTTTGGTTGGTCGGTTGGTTTGTTTTGTTTTTCATTGTATTTATTTATCTCTGTAATCATTACAGCTGTCTGTAACCAAGCTGTGACAATTAGATGCATGCCCTCTCCAAAGTACTTAGGATTGGCCTGAATTGACACCTTCCATATGGTATGGACAGCATCATCATCCTCTTTTGGGATTGGAGCAATGGTCCTTTCACCACCTGCCATAACTTCCCTACGTCATTATTCATCACCAAGAAGATGAGAAGGTCTGAAGCATGAGGCAACTAAGAGGAAAAGCAAGAAAGAGACATTTCCTCCCCTTATTTTGAGGGATGCTTCCAGATTATGCAACACTAGAGTTCACTGGTTGTATTTGCATGTGACCATCAGCCTCAGTTGTGCTCATTTTGGGTCAAACTCAAAACTCTAGAAAGTCTTCTTAAAAGTATTAGAACCTGAAAGAATAGTGAATTATTACATTAAATTTAAAACTAAGTTAGTATCTTCCTTTGAAAACTAAATTAATATATTCCTTGACATATACTTACTGTGTATTGTGGAGATAGAAATTAAAAATTGCAATCCACATTCAAACAAACTAAAGTGGATTTGGGGTATTTTTTTACCAAACTGCCTGTTGAATTCTCAATTATACATTACATAGAGGTGAAGTGGAATTATTGATACACCTTTCTAATTATATAGAAAAATGTCAGTTTAATATATCATTATAATTTCTTTCTTCTGCACACAATTTTTATGACTTTCTATGTTTTCTACTCTGTTAACTAGGTTTCTACACTGTCCCATTAGCTGGGATTTGCCACAAGATGTGTGTGCCCATTCATAGTCCAGTAAGCAAATTACAAGTCGAGTCTTGTACATGAGCTGTATCACAATCAAAAGCTGATCAAGAATTGGTTTTCATTCTTATTAACTTGCAAGCGCTTTTGGACTGAAAATGGCTACACTGTTGAATATTCTTTGGTTTGGAGTTATGTCCATCTAATTATTTTTAAAAGGGGTCCTAAAAGGACTCTCAATGGAAACATTGCTAGAAGACATTACATATTTTTCACTTGGCCAGATCAGAGCACATTCTTATATCAATGAAGTCTGTTCAAAAGGCACAATGCCATAATGATAATTCACTACAAACAAAATAAACAAGATGTAAGATTGGAGATCAAATATTGGCAGCTAAGTGGCAAGTTTGCAAAGGATGAGTGAGCTTTCCCAGGGCTCTTCTATTTTTCAGTGTGCCAAAACAAACAGACAAATACACATAAACTGCATGCAAGGGATCCTTCTCTTTTTTATTTTTATTATTAAATGTTTTTTATTATTAAATGTTTAAAATACACATGAAGTTGAGTAAGTCAAGCATGGTGGCTGTATGTATAAAAGTAAAATAAGAACGGATGTGTTATTAGATAATTTGCATTTAATTAGAAATAGATTGCTCATCTGTGGTTTAAACAATAAATAATATTGATAAAACATTGAAAATCCTTAACTTTCCAGAACTTATTCAACTTCACTCTCATGTTGTATTCATAAATAGTTTTCCTAAATAGAAATTTTTCAGTGGAATAAAATAGGTGCTTGGAGTCATAATTTTTATCAACTTAGAGTTGCTAACTAAAGCAAATCCATTAATCCCTTTCTAAAAATGCCTGCCTTTCTACACTGACTATAAAGCAAGGCAAAGATGGACCTCTAGACTACATATCTACACTGAAAACATTGAACTTTGAGCAAAAGGGTCACAACTTTTTAATTTTTTCAATTTTAATTTTTTTGGGGAGGATATAAACGACAGAAAACTAGGAGGAAATGAAAACAGATGAAGAGAAAAGCAAATCATTGTTTAGGTTTGTGGTAAATGAATATGAAGGAAAATAGAATTAAAAGATTATTTGCCAGAGGTGGAAAAGCTTATGAAAAAAATACCAGGAAAAAAAAAGAAACAAAGACCACAGGTGAGAATCAATTTGCCTATATCTATACATAGTCATCATTATGTGCCCTAGGTGTCTGAAGCATCCACTGTAGTCAGTGGAGAGTTGGTCAATACAGCCAGCAGGACATAAAGAGCTTTTATCTCCTCATACTAGGTATCTGATTTCATTCAGCTGGACTGCTTTGTGCCTCAAATGGTTAAGTCAAACAGCAACCAATCTCAGTCACCTAAATGTGCGTGCTATTTGGGATACTATTGCAAATCATTCCTGGCATAGAATCACAGATTTTTTTTAAGGTTGGAAAACACCATTGAGTCTTACTATTAACCCAGAACTGCCAAGTTCACCACTAAACTATGTTCCCAAGAGCCACATCCACAAAAGAGCCACAAATACCTTGAGGGATGGTGATTCAACCGCTTCACTATGCAGCCAGTTCCAGGGCTTGACAACTCTTTCTGTGAAGAAATTCCTCCTAATGTCCCACCTGAAGCTCCCCTAGCACAGCCTGAGGCTGTGTCCTCTTATGCTGTCACTGGTTGCCTGGGGCAAGAGGGCAACCCCCATCTGGCTACAATCTCCTTTTAGGAAATTATAGAGAGCAGTACAGTCGCCCCTGAGCCTCCTTTTCTCCAGGCCGAAGAACCCCAGCTCCCTCAGCTGCTCCTCATAACCCTTGTGCTCCAGACCCTTCATCAGTTCCGTTGCCCTTCTCTGGACTTGCTTCAGAGAGCTTTTTGTGTAGTAAGGGCCTAGAACTGAGCACCAGAAGAGCACCAGTTTTCATATCACTGTTTTACATACCCAGGTCTCTAATCATATCTACCATGTAAATACTTTGGTTACCACAGGGTATTTGAATGGTTTTAGAAATATGTGCATGATCAATCAAATTGAGATACAGCTTGCCAGGGACTGAACTAGGAAACGTGACCTCCTGTAGGCATCTGCATTTAGATGTCTGACTCTGGAACTAAATCTCTTAAGTCAATGCAGGTAGAATTCAATCCCATGAACTGAGAAAGGTTAAGGAGTTGTAGGACTGAAAAAAGTCAGTTGGAAAGGACATTGGAATTACTGAGAAACTTGTATCTAAAGAGCAAACAAGCTTAGGCACCAAATAAAAATATGACAGAAGATGTGACTAGACACATAAAGGAAGAATAGTAATATTTTCACACAGTAGCATGTTTAGATATAGTTGCATATTTAGATATAAAACATACCTATCTTTAAGATGTAGATTTTGAGCTGCATGGCATTATAAAATTATAAACTAGAACTTCTGTGGCAGAATGCATTAACTGAAGAACAGAAGATTTTGACTAATCATACAAAAACTGCTTCTAGCAATGTAAATAGTAATATCAGTATCAAGCAAAAATAGAAGCACTGTTATTTATCTTGTTATTTTGTTCAGTTTAAATTATACTCTTCCACAGATTCATATATTTAAGATCATTATGTTTACAACATATTACACTAAGAAGGCCATCAAGAAAGCTAGGTCTTTTGTCAGGTGTGATTGGCAGTCTGGAACGAGGGACTAAAAGAATCAAATTTTCTGATAAAATGATCATTGGAATGAAAGTTAAAGATATTGACAAGTGAGGCTCTAGGTATAAAGGTTAATAGCCTCCTTTGATGAATGGATCTCACTTGGCGTTATGTCTGGAAATAGGACACTGCTCCATTTAATACCCTTTTCACATAACAAATATTTTCTTTGCTACCATAACAGCTAGAAAACATTCTACTAAATAAAACAGCAATTTCTAAAAGATGGCTCTGCAAGAAGAGTAGATTGGTGACCTGTCACTGTGCTGAGAAACTGGTTTGCAATTATGGTCCTTTCACACACATGCACAAAAATTTGAACTTCACATTAATTTTGTTGGTAGTTTGACAACACTTTTAAAACATATGTGTCTATATTTTTAAAATTCAAATTACATATATCTAATGGTCAGCAGGAGAACTTTTATGGAAATGTTGAGGTATTGGTAACAGCATCTAAGACATGACACTCTTTTTGTCCTGTCTATTCCTCCCCCTTTGAAAGAGTTTGCAATATCATTTGGAGAGCAGGTATGACATATTAGTATATATAACCTGTTTCTAAACACTGCAAGAATAATTTTAATTTTATTGTTCCTTTGTGTTGGGTGTTTTCTACCCTGTGATTTAATTTTCTTATTTATTTATATTTCTAATCTAACATTAGAATATGTATGTCTGCTTTTTATGAGGTATATTTAGCAAAGGATAGTTTGACTCATATAGTGGAATAACATTATCACATCCTTAACTTTAAGTCAATGAAAAAAACCTATTAAACACAAATACAACCATGAAATTGTTGTATAAGCAAAATAACAGGACTGGTGAGCTGCCTAACACAATAACAGTTTCAATACATACCTCTGTGTGGTTCCATGAGTTGGGTTAACCTGTATCTGATATATTGTTGTAGAATAGAGGAAAAAGAGAAAACAAAGGAGAATGTCAAGATTTTGTGAAACACAAAGGAACGGAGGGCTGTATATACTTTAAGAATACATGAACTTGAAAAAGAGTCTTCTATTATACACCTGTTCAATGTCCTGTAGTGTCACCTTGCCTGCTCTAAGCAGTCTTGGACATGAACTTATGACAGTAGAGGAGGCTTTAAAATATAATTTAAATTACTCTATGTCCTCATTGTGCAACTTGTTATCTAATGGTTTGTTTAAGAATTATTAATTTTCAACATATGGGAAGGCTTTAGAAGAGAGTTGAACAGTACAACTGGTGTTTCTAAAAAATTTAGGTTCTGGTGTGCTTTGTTAGGAAAAGTGGAATGACAGACTTTCTGTAGAAAATTCTTATGTAACCATACTTCCTATAAGGAATTGCCATCAATACAACTATGTAACTTAACAAAATCCATAAACCACTGGAGGCAGAAGAAAGGGAGACCTCTTTTTCATTCCTTGCTGGAACTTGTGAAATATGTTGCATTATAAATATCTAGGACAATTTCGGAGACCAGTTTGGTCTCTTCATACAATTTGAGTGGCGGAGGGCCAGAAACATTCTTCAATATGTTGCCTGGTATGTTTAGAAGAGTGTTAACAAGGGTAGTTTCTGTAGATCACTGTAGAAGTGTTATAGCTGGAGATAAACCTGTTCTCAGACATCTTCACATTTACTAGAAGTGAAAGCCTCCTGTTTAATGCCTTTATGAGCTTTCACTAAGAAAGAACAGATCATCTACATCTGGGTTTAAGTTCATTTTCTGAATGGACCTTGAATCTGAACTTTTTTATTATGCTAACAGTGACATCTTTTTGATTTTATTGGCCCTTCTATTTTCTTAATCTGCTGATAATAAAGACTAACTAACATAAAATAATGAATATATAAAATATTTAGATAAAATTGCATGGTAATAATTTAATCCCAGGACTGTGAAATAGTCTACAGTAATAAATCTATTTCAGATTTGCTAGGATTCAGAAAAGTATAAATGTATTCATTAATAGACAGAAAGATTATTATTTATTACAAATTTTAAATGTTTTTCTTATGTAAATCTCATGTAAATATTCATCCTCTTTCAAAATACTAACTGAAGAATATATAACTCATAGATTTTGAAAATTTAATAAATATAAAACAAAACAGATCAAACCATTATGTCTTCTTCAAAGCCATCTCTAATTCAATAATGAAAGTAACATTACAGCAATATTCATTAAACACTTACAGGTTATTGACCTCCATAGTTGAACAGAACAGAGGCAGTCAGCCTTAAAGGACAAATATATCTTAATTTTTGTCATGGGTGGATTAATGGCTTGCCTTTATTGATAACATTTTCTATTCAGCTGTACGGAGGACTTACAAAATGAAGCACAACAAAAGGATTAGAAAACAAAGAAATAATATGCCTAGCTGGATACACCATTTATTCCATTTTTGATTACTCTATTATCAAGTACAAGGCATCCCTTTTAATATATTTACCCAATGATTTTTAAGACTCAAAGTAAAATATAGTTTAGGGATGCTGTGAAAACCAGTTATGACACATTTCCACAAAAATGACTAAACTGGCAGAGTGGATTAAATACCAGAGCATTCTGGAAGACGACACTCTAGGAAGATTTTGCATTTAAATGAACTGGATAGTGTCAGAAATTTGTTTGCATTTGGGGATTTTCTACGAAAAGGAAATAGTAAACAAACATGTTACCATTTGGATTACATGGTGTGCCAGCACATATTCTTTGTAGTTTGAAGAAGCATGCTATAGAATCCTTACTTTTATGAAGCAAACTTTTTAAATTTTAAGGTAGACCATGACGAATTTTATTTATTATAATATTATTTCCTTCACTTAATTATTAATTGTAAAAGCTTGTCTATTACAATGAATATATTCAAAGCCGTAGGTCTGTAGGTAATTTTTGAATAAGCATATTGTTTCTTTTTTTTAATTACACAGCTTTAGAAAAATTTCACGTCTAATTGTTTCTCATTCAGAGTGGGTCACTCCAGAATGAAGCTGATGCCTTCAGAGCTTCACCCTTTTTCTGTCACTTCCACGTCAGAAAGAAATTTTTTTCAATACTTTATACTTTTCACAGCATTACTGACCTTAGAAACCTTTATCTTCAGAATTGTGTTTCTTTTCATTTATAACCATGAGGAGAAAGACAAATAGCACATAGAAAGCTATGATTTTAGTACATAGATACTATGCTGGTGAATGATAGATCACATCAGCATCCAGTGTTTGCTTCACTTTACATCAGTGAATGCTTGGTGTTTACCAAGGAATCTGATGATCCAAAAACCAGAAAACTCTGTCATAAATACATTTGCTAAAGAGATGGAGGGAACTGTGTTATGGCAGCATCTTTTTGATCTGATTCCTCCTTAAAATCACAGTGAAATGTTTTGACATAACTGTTTGATGTTGAAAAGCAAGGAAGTGATGAACAACAAACTTAAACTGGAGTATCCTTGATTTGGTCTCCAAAGGCAAATTCTTTAATTTACCTGAACAAGATTTCTTAGATACTGCATATCTATATTTTAAAATAACTTTTGAAATTTTTATAAATTATTTTGATTCTTATGTACTTCATACTGAAAAGTATTTTCAGAGTCGCTCTTCAATACATAAAACATAGTGTTTGCTACCAGTGACAGATAAGGTAATGCTAAATCATTCTGAAGTTCTTAAGATAAATCAAATCTATTAGTAACTCACAGTGAAATTTAAAAAGTAAGTTATTACTGATGTAGCACACAATGGTTCTGGAGTTTCTACAATAATGGTGATAGCATATTCAGTCACATTTCCAAAATCATAGGCATTTAGATTCTCCTTTCACTCCACTCACTTCCACTCGGAATTAATAGAGTTGTTTTATTTCAGTATAAATCCACATTAAAAATTATTTCGAATTCCTCTGGTGTAAGTGGTGTACAACATGGGAACACTCTCAGAACTAACTTGCCTTTGCCAGCTTCTCACTAGCAGTTCATTTGGCAATTAACCCCATGGAGCTCATTGAGGCAGGGGTAGGTCCAAATTCAACCCAAATGGAAGATCACAGTGAGAGCAACACAGACACAGATTACTCATGGTCACCAGCCACAGGAATACAAAGAACTCTACAACTCCTATCTCTTAATTTGCTTGTCTGTTTGTTTGTTTGTTTTGAAAAAAAACTAAATTACTGTTTCCATTCTTAAAAGGCAAACTATGACCTTCTGGGTGTTGCACTGCAAAAGAAATTCTTCCCAATTTTTCACCAGAGCTGTGTTACCTGGCATAGTGATAATCAATAGGTCTTGAAATTAATGCTTTAAATTTGCAATGCAGTTCTGAAACAGAGGGCATTTAAAACCAATGTCAGTGAAGTAAAAAGTTGGTGCACAGCAACTTGCATAAGAAAATAAAGACTAGCATTGAAAAATTTAATACTGTGAATGGAAGACTTCTCTAATTATCAATTATCCTCTATATGGTCTTCTACACTGGGATTTTATTTTAAAAACAATTACAATTATGATTTTTTTATAGTTGTATTTAAATTAAAATCACATTGTTTTGGGACACGTAGATTAATAGACATGAACAAACTCAGTGAATTTAATGAAATATAGTCACATGATTCACAAATCATTACAAATAAGGTGTGCACAGATAAAGCAGAGTGTAATCATTATATCTGTTTCATAAAATTCAACTAGGCTACCTCAAAATATGAATGTTGCTAAACCCTGATGCAACAACTTAATAGACTCTGTTTTCTTTTCTTTTTCTTGTTTGTTTTTTGCTTTTTTTTTTTTTGTAAATCAATACAGGTGTGTAGATGCAATTTCTTCAGACATGAGCTTGGTTTTAACACTGTGTGTGAATTTCATACAAAGACTTCATCTTTAGGTACCCATGAAGCATACTGTTTTTCAGTACACATCAGTCAATGCCATGTTATGATACTCATCCTATCTTGCTCCTTAAAAAACAGTCTGCTCTTACTGATCACAAAAAGTTACTTGCTTAGAGATATTCAGAATTTTAGGCTGCTTACAGCAGGTCCCAAGGACTACTGTCCACTCAGTATAAAGACAGGTTGAGATTATTAATTAGGATGTAGATGGTTCCATGGTAAAACAACTGTGCTTAATCAGATGAGCATCACACTTACAGGCCATTTGAAAAACTGCCATTCAATGTGGAATATACTAATTTTCTCTTACATATTCATCAAAGCCATTAGAAGTGAATTAGTCAGATGAGATACAACACCTATGCTGACAAATACAGAAGATACCAGTGTGAAGGGCCTGATGACAGCAGAGGCAGTACATCAAGATAAATATTCCCTTCATCTTGTTCTGCCAATCATTGTGTTGGTCATGGCCAAAAAAAGTATTCAAGAATAGGAGATGATATATTTTAGAGCAGCCAGGTCATATAGTATCATGGCTGGTAGTACAGCTATTTCTTTATTGAAGAAATAACGTGAAGAAATTACCAACATAGGCACTGAAAGAGTACCATTAGTGATGTTTATTCCTTTGGGATATCATATTAAAAGATATTTCCCAGAGGAGAAAATACTTAGAGGAAGGGATTTGGAAAAATGGAAAGCAAAGCAGAGAATTAATATTTTGGCATTAACTTACCCTGAATGTAACCAAAGTCACTGATTTCCTCAGACACTCTTCATAGAATTTTGGCATGGGAAAGCAGAAGGCACCAATAGAAAGACACAAAAAAGTATAAGAACTTCCTTTAGCAAGACATGGTAAATTTGTACCAGCAGTTTAAGCCCACTATTTGCTTGAAGAAAAGAATCAAATATACTTTCAGTATATATGAAAATACAGAAAATTTACTACAAAAGTTATTAAAGAAAAAGACAGAAGATGTAAAATTGTGAAAGTATTCAGTTGGTTTGGAAAATTTAATTTAGAGGGCTAATATTTTTCACATAATTGAACAAATTTTTGTGTTTTTTTTAAAATACATGGTAGTTGCCTACCATAAATATTCTTCAATAATAAGGCCAAACTTACCAAAACACTCATAAACATAGCACTAATTTTAGGAGCTTAGTTATATGACCCAGTTTGTCCAGAATGTAGTAGCTTATGATCAACTCTTAGACAGCAGTGGTGTTTCCCCTTCACCACTGTTGTAATCCTTTTTAATTTTACTCCATTACTAGCTAATGTTAGATTTCAAAAGTACACTGATTGCTGCATATAGGACATTATGTATACAGTATGCATTTGTGTTTCCCACACCTGATAGGCACTACTCTGCTTGAAACCAAGCAAAATTTGTCAAAAGGTAAAATAAATACATAAATAAATCTAATTCTAAATGCACATTTAGCCTGCTTGAAGGGATTGACTGAACTTGAAGGTGGTTTCCTGTGTTTAGAAATATTGGTAGGATCTTTTCTTATATCAGGAATAACTTGACCGTTATCTTTGTTTTTACACAATACTAATTTTCATAATTTTAATTTTTTAAAAACAGTAATTTCATTGTAATAATTTGGGACTGAGTATATGAGAAAGAGTGAGGAAGACTTGGAGAGAGGTTTTAATTGATAACTTCAGCACTAAAAACACAATTTTTTACAGTTTAAGCTCACAGAAAGCTATCTGAGCTGTGCAGCTGTCTCTTGCTGTAGCTTGGGCTCGGACTGATCGACGAGATTCAAGGACAACAGCAGATAGCACAGCAAACAGCATCCAGTGACTTAACTGCTAAGTGTAAATGATTCAAATATGTTATTATTGACCAAGAGTCACTGTGGTAGTTCTCTAAGAACATCACTATTGGATGGTATGACACACAAATATTAATAAATGTTAGGACTTTTTAGGAAAGAAGGATTAAGAATTAAACAGGATGCTGGATTAAATAGTATCTAAATTAATTACACAAGCATATCTACAGTGTTGTTTATAAAGTACCTCCTAGAAAAGGGATCCTATAGAGCTGAAAATGCATCACAGAAGTTGAACAAAGACCATTACTTCCATATGAAAGTATACTAAATCCATTTTTTCTTTCAATGTTTTCAGCTGAGGATGGATTTAAGAGGAGAATAAATATGCTGTGACTTTTTTGTTTGGATTTGTCACTTAAGCAGAGAATTTAAAGATTTCTTTAAAGGGTCTGTCCAGATTATGAACCCTTTCAATATCCCTTACTAATGATAGCATGTATATGTAATATATAATATGCAACATGTGACAGAGAGCCAATAAAATAATGAAAACCCTCAACCAAAACAGTGAAATAAACAAGCCACAACAGATTCTTAAATCTGCATGTGAAATGAAGCTGAGAATGTCTGAAATAGATAGGAGTCAGACCTAGAATCTAGAATCATGGAATCACAGAAGGGTTTGTGTTGGAAGGGAGCTTAAAGACAATTTAGCTCCAACCCTCCTGCCATGGGCAGGGACACTTCCCCTAGACTGGATTGCTCAAAGCCCCACCCAACACAGCCTTGAACATTTCCAGGGATGTGGCTTCCACAGCTGCTCTGGGCAGAATTTATTCCTAATGTCTAATCTACACTTACCCTTTTCAGTTTAAAGCTATTCTCCTTTGTCCTGTCACTACATGCCTTTGCAAAAAGTTCCTCTCCAGCTTTCCTGTAGGCCCTCTTTAGGTACTGGGAATTTCTGTATGGTCTCCCTGAAACTTCCTCTTTCGCAGGCTGGAAATCCCCAGCTCCCTCAGCCTGTCTTCCTCGGCTCAGCTGAGGATGTGCTCAGCCCTCTGATCATCTCTGTGACTCTCCTCTGGACCCACTCCAACAGATCGGCATCCTTCTTATGTCGGGAGCTCCAGAGCTGAATCCTGTTCTCCAGGTGGGGTCTCACCAGGGTGGAGTAGAAGGCATGATCATTCTAAATTAGAGAAAAAGTCTCGGGAAACTGGCCTGGATCCAACAGGGACAAGCGTGAGGTATTAAAAACAGGTAAGAATAATCAACTTTACAAACATAGGATGGGGAACAGCTGGCTAGATAGCAGTTTTTGGAAAGAGATCCAAGGAATTAACTAGACTACAGTCTGAACATGATCAAAAATATCCTGCTGTTCTGAAGATGGCAAACATCATACTGAGATGTATAAGTGGAATATAGCTTGCAAAAAATATGAGCAAATCTTTCAGCTTTACACCACTTTGTAGAGCCTCAGCTGGAGTACTCTGTCCAGCTCTGGTCGACATTCTTGCTGAATCACATCAGAGAGAAAACTGGGAATAAAGAAAGGAAGAAAGATAAGAAATCTATGAAGAAGACCACTGAAAAAACTAATTAAAGATTCAAGATATTTAAATTAAGGAAAACTGAAAGGGTGATGGCTAAGGTATCTGAAAGATTTCAGAAAGAGAAAAAAAATTATGATGAATAGCCTCAGGAGTAAGTAAGTGGTTTTCTGTGATTACATGACAGTGACCATCAAGAAAGCTATGAACATGTATGACTGTCCGGAACAGAAAAATGGACCAAGTTGCAAATTTAACAGGAAAAATATGTATGATTGCTGGTGGTGGAATTAAACAGGAAAAATCCTAGCCACAGTGAGCCAAAAAGTAACTTGGCACATTCATGGCAAATGAATATACAAACACTTATGCTAAGAAACATTGATGCAATCTCCCTCATGGAAGTTTGAAAATCACTGGTTTACTAAGAGAAGAATCTCGATGAGAAGTTCAGGTTATTTCTTTATACTCTAACATTCTTATGGACACCACTGATACAACACTGACCCAGATGAACCATGTGACTGACCCAGAGAGATAACATTACTATGAAATACCTTTCGGGAAGCATCTTTGATTTGCACAAAGGCTCTGGTGAACATTTCCAAACAAGGAATACATTAGCAGAAGAAAAGGTCTGTTCACAAACCATTCACAAACAAACAAAAAGCAGTGTGTGGGGAGTACATCTGCTGGATAATTTATTCACAATGAATTATTCAGCCAACTCTAGCAAAGGACCTATTTTTTTTTCCTAGTTATATAAAGATATTTTCTTATGACAGCCATAGACACAAATGTTATCTTTGACTGATGCTTTCCTTACTGTCATCTTTTCTGTTCAGCCCATAAAGTCAGTTCAGGAAGTATTTTGTCTTCTCACTGATCTTTTGATTCAGGGGTGAATGACAACTTTAACCACACAGCTAGACCAAATGCCTCAGGATGGCAAGGGTAGAAGGAAAATCATATTTTTAAATTAGAAGGACAAAAATTGCCCACAGCCAAGTAATAGACTATCACATAAACAGAAACTTTGTCATGTGAAATAGTAGCAGTCCAATTTCAAGACAAAAGCAAGATAAAGTTAAGGACATCTGAAAACAAAGGTTTCAGGAAAGTGACTCATGCACTGATAAACCAGATAAAAAAGATAAAACACTGTGCAAAAAAATAGAATGCATCTAATCCATACAATACCACATTTTATTGGCATTTATTTTTTCTTTTCAAAAGTAATTTTCTCTTTCTTTCCTTTGTTTCACCCTCACTTTCCCTTTTAGCTTGCAGTCCTTTGTTCTTTCCTTTTTAATGATGACTAGCACTGATTTAGTTATCTAGGTCAGTCATTTACCTTGAATTGTTTGCTGTGGTACAACAAAAATATTGAAACCTAGGAACTCCCATTAACTTTGCACATGTTATTGAAGTTGGTTTTATTTTGAAAATGCCTTAAATATTTTCAATTGTTAAAAGGTTTCAACTTTTAAATTTGAAGTAAATTTGATATGAATTGTAATAGCCTGAATTGCTAAAATGCATTAGGCACTGTCTTTTCACATTTCTCTGTTAGCATAAGAAAACCCTGAAAATTCAATTAGTTGAATTAATGCAGAGTGCAACACAACACACAGGAAAATTCATCTTTGATAGTATACACCACTTTTGCCCTATCATGTGACACAGTCAAATTATGACACAGCTCCTCTTATGCATCCATTTTCAAATCTCTGTAAGCAGAGTGATGCTTGACAGCAAATACAAAGCAATAGATATGTAAGTGGCTTGCATTTTTTTAAACAGGATTGAAGAGCAAAGATGTCTGAAGAAATGCAGTAGGCAAGCCTATATGTTAATATCAGCTATATTTTTGTATGATCCATATGGACAAGTAACAACATCTTTTTGAGCCAGGGATGAGGTTATTTTCTTGCTGAGCAAGAAGCATGGAATTACTACAGTACACACTATATGAGATCACAGTAATTACTATCTTTATGCTTAGGTGACCATCAAGAAAACCAGAGAGCTGGCGTGACATGTCCTAAAATGCTTATCTCTCTTGCCATATCTGTATCATTGCCCTGTGGTCCCCTTTTGTCTGTGGGCTTCAGCTGTAGTTTTTTATCATTCCCATATGACTACAGATACACATATGTATAAGTTAACTTATATCTCCATGCACAAACACACATAAAATGGAGCTGAATAGATAGAGACCACCTGTCTTGGTTTTGTACAACTCCTAACACAATGTCCTCTGTGTATCAAACTAGTTGAAATGATAAATGTTTCTGTGCATTCACTCAGTACCCACTCTGTATAGAACTTGTTATTGCAGTGACCAGTAGATGAGGGAAAGTTTCTGGTTCCATTTCCTTCTCTATATTTCATCACTTCTAGTCAGGCTCTTGTAAATGTTTAAGTTGACCTTTTGCAAATATGAATTGCTTTAGTATTAAAATAATATTTAATAACATTTCTCTTGGTCTTCCAGACTACTTCATGAGTTCAGGAGTGTGAAAATAATTGTTTTTTACCTGCAACATTGTGGTTCAAATCCCTGTGTGTGTCTTGTCCTTCAGTTTCAGGTAAGCACATTTATCACTGGGCTGTAGGTGAAATATATCTATAAAGGCTGCAGACAGCTAGAAATCTGAGATGTGCATAAATGCATCTGTCTGCACCACATGATGAAGGAGTTCAACAATTTCAAATAGTGTTGAACTGCTTTTTAATGTGATACAGTTGTTATGCACAGGAGCAATAAGACCAAACCTTTGCATTTTCAACATATCAGCAGCCACTTTTTGCTCAAATGGACATGGACTTGTTTCTGGAACTCATGCCAGGAGACATGAAACATCTCTATAGGCTTTGTGATACACTGTACCCTGACACTGAGTCAGTTTGTTAAATTTTTCCTGGGAAGAAAGGGTTGTTGGCTGGAGATCTCTCAGCTTTTCTTGTATGTACAAATCTCAATTTTTTTTTTGTCAGCCTATGTCTCTCAAGTGTCTGTGACTTCTCTGAGTATATATATTTGCATCAAATTGACATTAGAAATATCTTTTACAGTAGACAAACACAATTTTGTGTTCTGCAACTTCTAAATGCCATCAAATATGTGTTCATGACAATGGTAAAAACTGGCAAATGTTATTGTTCTCAGATGTAGGGATGACACCTCCTTCTAATGGGCTCTAGAAATCCCTAGCACACTTCTGTCTTTAGAAGATAGATTTTTCCTGTATACTCACTTAATTTTCCATCAGCATATTTATTAGTTTCTAACGCCTCACCTTTTACTGGAACAGGCAGCAGTGACACAATGTTGCCTTTGTGACTCCCTTTGCCTTTAGCGTATAGATTACAAAATGCATTCTGCTTTATTTTGTTTCCCTTAGATATGTTCCTCTCTACTCTGTTGCGCTAATTCACAGGCAGCTTGAAAGCATACTGTCTTACACATAACACTCTCAACCAAATACCCGAATAAAATGTGAGTTTCCCAGGAACAAAAAATGGTGAAATGACACCAGAAACGCTCAGTAAGTTGTCTGTCTTTGATACCACCTCCCATTCCACAGATGTCCTCTGCTTCCATTGCACTCTTCTCTATTGCAGCTCCTGCTTATATTCCCAGATATATATATCCCCTGTTCTTTGCCTTGCACAAACACTAGATTGAATTGCTGTCCTCCTGAGTTAAACAGAAGAACAATGCTGCTTTTCTTTGAGGATGGCTTGTTAGTATGGGCATGCGCTTGCCTTTCCCTTTTACCTAATCCATTAGTAATACCTCCCAAAGATAATTTTCTCTCCAGCTGCAGTGGGGTCCTTGGGAATCAGCTTGCACTAGAAGTACCACAGAACCAAAGCTGCAGGGGATGAAATAAACACAGACAAAAATGCACACACATGCAAACAAAAGTGAAAGCTCAAATATATCAATATAGTTGATTTCAATTGTTTCCAAGGCCTTAGAGATCTGGTCAGATGGACTTTATTTGACTGATGTTTGGTCATGTTAAGTGACAGTTTTGCAACAGAATGTTTTATTTAAATTGAACAAAATGTCAAAGGATGAGGTCTTCTCTTTAGCCTGATATCAGCAAGTAACAATACTGCAAGAAGTGGGACATCAATAATTTAATTTCAGACTTTAATTGATTGTCATGCATAAAAATCTTCTGTCTAATGAATTCCCAACTAAATACAGTACTGTCCTTGAATATACTTAATAAACATGGTTACTTGGATTCTAGAGTGAATAGTATTACTCATGTTCTCCAGGGTCAGTACAGGTCCCAAACCAAAAGTACAGTGGAATCAAAATGGCAGGTCGCAGCACTGCAACTTTAACATACAATATAGTTTGGGGGAAAAAAAATCAAAATTCTCTGTCTTTTGAAGAATGAAGATTTGTTTGATAGCTCAGTTTAACAGTGGATTGCCTGTGTCAAAAGGCTGGCACAGTATGTAATAACTAATGTTGATGGAAAAAACTGCAAAAAGTGTTTAAGTGTAATGGGAACTGGAACCTTTAAGTTCTTGCCTGTCAAAACAAGCCTTTTTACACTAGCAGACAAACCTTTGGATGTGATAGTTGACACATTTATGAAATTATGTGTTCTCAAACCACTGGTCATTCTATCCTGTCTCTGCTGATGGGTCTGAAGTGAAAATGGAACAAAGAAAAATAAATTAAAAACCTAAGAAAATGAGCAATCCTTTGACATTTTGAAGGGAGAGAAGAAGAGGACTAGTGAGCATGTTGTATGCAAAGTGAGAGGATCCAGAAATTGTCTGAGGTCAATTTCAACCTCAAAATATACAATATAAATCGTTTTTCAAAAGGGATGCCAGAGCCACTCAAGAGCTGCAATAAGAACATGATGCAACAATCTGCAGGAAGCAAATGGGTTCAGGTAGACAGAAAAATCCAGAAGGCATCTAAAAGCTCTGCTTTTACTGTCCTACAAGGCAAATGATTGTTTATTCTTCAAGAAAATTGGCACATGCAGATGTCCTTTTTTCCCTTTTTTTTTTCCCAAAACAACATCCACATTAGAAAGATGATTCAAGAGAATTTCAGATTCATGAGTTTACAGAAATGCCCAAGGAGTATGCTGTAACATCTTTAAAACTGTTCTGTTCAGAAAACAATTGAGAAGTGTCATTTGCATGTTTTTACAAGTGAAAGGGATGAGCCTTAAAAGGGAGTCTGATTTAGAACCTCAGAACAAACAGGAAAAATTACTTCAGAATTAAAACTTGGAAAAATTCAGCTGTTCTAAGAAAACGTAATGTGGAGATTCGTGATAAATCCTGGATAATACTGAGGTACTGAGAACAAATAAATACATGTCCTATGCAGAAAAGTTTACTAATTTTAAGAAAGAGAGCCTTACATTTCTTAGCAAAGAAAGATTCAGACCAATTAGAAGAGCACTAAGCCACCTAAACCCAGTCTTCTACAATGTGAAAGGCCATCTAAGAAGTAATTTCCACAGATGCTGTTCAGTTGAAAAGAAAGAAATAAACACTTGCAGGACAACATAAAGCTGACCAAATACATAAATCAATTGTAAAATCAGATTAACTGAGCTGGATCAGACTCTCCATCAGTGGCAGACCAATAAAACAGCCTAGCTCACACATGGGTCACTGTATTCTACATTTTTTAGATGAACAGCCTCTCAGGAGCCTAAAAAATTTTATGACCTCCATCATAATGCATGAATCTGGTGATTTTTCATGAAACTCTACCTTTACTTTGACTAACTGACATTTACCGCCAAATAAGAACATGCAAATAAAATTTTACTATGACTGAGTTTCTGCACGATGCATTTTTTTATTCCAAAAGAACTCGTTCCTGTGTCAGTGACCTACACAGGACAAAGCAAAAGAGTGTCAGGGACACCATAAAACACCATGGAGAAAATGTCCATCTTGAGAATGGAGGTGCTGAGCTACTACTGAGCAGGAAAGACTGTCAATGCACCTCCAGAAAAAATGGAGATATTATTCCAGATACACTTAAAAAAGCTCTAGGATGTTATTTGGATGGAAAATATATATTATTTCCCAGATTTACTTACTGTGAAGCACTGAAGCATAGTTTGGCAACACAGTTGTAATTTTTGTACACTTCATTTCAGAAGGAAAAGAGAAAGTAGTGAAAGGGAATTTGGCAATACAGCTTTAAATATTGTATAATCCTTGTAGTCAGCTATCTCTGTTGGCAGCCAAACAGAAGTGCCTCGAGTCAGAAACCTCAGCAAAGGGCATTTACAAATATTTAAAAAATGCAGTTACTTGGAATACAACTCCCCTCTTGTGCTATCCCCACAGACTTCAGATTACAAAGGCACGGGAAGGGAAGTGCCCCATCTCCCAGACTGTGACCCATACCTCCTTTCTTCTTCTTGGGAATATAATTAGCTCCCTCTTCTCTAAACTTCCAGCCCAGTCTTTTGGACTGGGCAGATTTGCACTGTGTTTTTTTATTCCTCTGAAGCTTCTTGACTTCGTTCTCTCTGTACTCGATCCTCAACAGACCTAGCTACTTTGATGATATTATGGGTTGACAGCCAGAACTGAAAATAAGAAGAAGGAAGCCTACTGACAAACTAGCTAGGTTTTGTTTTTTAGCTTTTTTCCTTAAAAAAAAGGTGTCATCAGTGGTTTTGATGCCAAAATTCTTGTGCAATGAACACAACTGGCATAAACACTTGGATGCCTCCCAAATGCAGATGGAAATGTCAAAGTAATGATGAAGGTAATATTGTCATGAACTGAATTATTCCATAACCAATATCTGCCCCAGAAGAGAAAAAAAAAAGTCTCAGCTATAAAATAAAATGTGACATAGGTAGATCATGACCCTGACAAGTACTCAAAGTCAGCTGGTGTAAAGAGGTTTTAAAACAACAACAACAAGTCAGCAAGCAAGCTGAGAAATGATAAAAGCATTCAGTAAAATGTATGGATAGAGCAGGGAAGTAACTTGAAAGCCAGATGTCACAAATATCAGAATACTTGTAAAGCACGGGAAAAGGAGTCAAGGATGATTGTTCTATTCTTGGCTGTGCTGGAGTCTCGTGTGACTTTTGGCCCAAACAGGACCATCTCAGCCTGAAAGAACATAATAAATGACAAGCAAACACAGGAATAATCCTGCTTTGAAAATTAACCATTAAGTGGTTTTCTGAAAGGATTAATGCATAATGCTATGTTTACCTGGTAAATCAGTTATTCACTTGGCTTTAACTTTACCAAGCAGCACAAATAGATTTCTTCTTGGTTCTACACCTGACATGTGAAGACGGTATCTGGATTATGGTATTATGGTATTATGAGAAATAAAAATATGGTATTATGAAAAATAAACCTACAGACTTACTTGAATCTGGAGATCATAGTCATAGAATTATATGCTGGATGTAACAGAAGATGCTTGCTATGGAATTATAAACCTTGGCATAAGCAGCAGAAATTGGGAAGTGGACAAATTTTAAAACTTCTCTGTCTAAATGTGAGGACAGAGCAGAAGAATAAGACTGAAAGATATGGAAAGCTTTTCATTTTTTATTTCTACAAAATAGAAAATCATTATGAAAATTTGAAGACTCTTTGATGAAAAATATGTTCTGCTCCCGATTAAGAAAATTGTAGAAGATTATGGCATGCAAATCAAAAACATGCTCCTATAAATCTCATAACTCTAATGTGAAATCAGTTTTGCTGTCCCTGCAGCCAGCTAAGAGAAAAGTGCCAATGAGCTCTGAAGTCTTGGGCCTGACTGTCATACTGCTTAATTTCTGATTTTATTTTTTTAAAGAACTTGAATGGCATCAATGTAAAGCCAGGACAGAAAAGAAAAAAAGAAATTAAAAAAAGAAATTCAAAGCAATTAGGTGCAGAGAAAAACAGCAGCAGCTTGTATCTTTGGTTAGGAGATATAGAAACAGAAAGAGAAGTGAGTATTTGAATGGTCTGAATGACAAATTGGAGAAACTGGTACCAAACAAATACAGTTTATTTTATTTTTAGGGCATGTGTGCTATCAGGTAAAAAATAAACAGGACTAAGAACAGACTGACGGATGTATATATCTCCATTTTAGAAGTACAGGTAATGGCACACAGTGCAGATGGCTGGATGGATGTAAGGTGTATGTAAAGGTGGATGAGGTGTAATTCAGCTTCAGAAAAGCTCTCTGTTGCCTATCATGAAGCAGATACTCTAGCTCATACCACCCACAGGTAGACACCAGATTTAGGTGTTTAATCTGTGAAGAAAATTCCAGCCTTTCTATGGACTGATGTTCTACTCCAGCAGCTGAAATGTAGACAGGAGAGTTTTGTAATAACTGTGTTAAAAACATATTTCTCTGAACAGTTTATTAAGGAATGAAGAATTTGTTATGGGCAGATTTTAAACAATGATGGAATGACACAGAAAACAGTTCATAAGAACCAGCTTCTGTTTTTTACCTCCAGCAGTAGGGTTTGGAAAGAAAATGAGAGTTTTATGTTGTTTTCTACCTTCTTTTTGAGTGTGAAGAGGGACCAGCCAAGATAACAGTGATAATCATTTGTATTTGTAGCAGTTTTAATCAGTTACCAGTGTGCCAGTTTGGCAGACTTTAGCCAGCACACCCTGTGCTATAACTTCAGACATTAGCTGTGGAAAAACATCCTCAGTGTTTGGCAGCACCATGGGTGAATTGGAATGCCAAAAGTCATGTGGATGAATGATGTAAGGATAGGACATGCATGAATAAATTGGTGGATAAATAAGCAGCCACTTTCAACAGCAAGCAGAGCACTTCCTCTCCTTCTTTAGGAAGTAGATAGTATATACTCCTGATGATGTTTTAGAGTTGTATCATATTACAAATTTTGTAAGAATATAAAATAATTTTAAGAGGCTTTTAAAAGTGTTTCTCTTAAATAATTTTGTTGCTATTCATTGTTTTTTCCCTTATCACATGTCCAAAGGTAAACAGTAATGTCTGCTTAAACATAAAAACATGAGGCCAACTGTGAGGATTTGCTGCAGCTGCAGACCAGCTTAGGCTGCCACAGCTCCATGCATCCAGGTCCCTCCACTAACGAGGCTGAGCAGGTATTCTCAATGGACCCTTGATTTCTTACTTGGTGGGACTCAAGCATGTGGACCCATAGGGACAGAGCCCAGAGCAGCTTCTGGAACTCAGAATTATGTTAGCACACATGCACACACATACAGACATGCACTCTAAGGGATCCCAAGGTAGCAGATTTACAGACATCCAGATTGCCAGTGGCTAGCCCCTTGATATTCTGCTCTCCTCTAGTTTCCTCATGAGCAAGCATGAAGAACAGTCTTTCTGATATCTGTTCCAGGCTGTGGTCTTACCTGTAGCCAACCCCAGATTCCAAAATCCCTTTAGCTCTGAACCTTCTGGACCGTGCAGACACTCTCTTTTCCCCAGTCTCTGTCCCAGACTCGTGGTCACTCCAGTACTTGGTTCCTAAGCCTCTTATAATACTCAGCATCCAGGCCAGCTTGATGTTTGCTGGTGATTTGTCACCGACACATCCACTCTGCTCACATACACCCAAACACCTCCTTGGTTTCTCCAGCTGCTGGCACACAACTCTCTCTGACTTGTGGTCTTACACCCATTACTGATACTCAGACTCTCATACACCCTCACATATACACAGAATAGAGTCCTTTCACCCTGGAAAATAATTATAAGGGGATTTTAATGAAAAAGCAGGAGAAACTGTGCTGCTCAGGCACAGGCCATTACCAGGTGTAGGTACTGACCAGCCCCAGTTTACAGGAGGTCGGCTACTTTTATTCCCTTTTTACCTTTATTTTCCCATGTTTCCCATTCCCTGATCCTTTCTTTTCCCTACCTTTGGTTCCTGACCTAAACTTCCCATCATAAGTCAGGTACAGTCCCCAAATGCTCTCCCCTGACATCCCACAAGGAGCCTCACATGCAGTGACAGTGCCCTCCCAGTCCATGAGGTGCTGTGTTGTACTGATTTTGGCTACTGTAGAGTTAATTTTCTTCACAGTGACTGGTATGGGGCTGTGTTTGGGGTTTGTGCTGAACACGGGGTTGAAAATATAGAGATGTTTTTGTTATTGATGAGCAAGGCTTACACAGGGCCAAGGCCTTTTCTGCTTTTTGTACTGCCACGCTGGCAAGGAAGTTGGGGGTACATGGGAGTTTGGGAGGAGCCACATCCAGGACTGATCCAAACTGACCAAAGGGATATTCCATATGACACCATGCTCAGTATATAAAGTGAGGGAAAGACGGAGGAAGGGGAGGACGTTTGGAGTGATGGCATTTGCATTCCTAAGGAACTTTTACATGTGATGGGGCCCTGCTCTCCTGCAGATCGCTGTACACCTGCCTGTCATGGGAAGCAGAGAATTTCTTGTTTAGCTTTGCTTGTGCACATAGCTTTTGCTTTCCCTATTAAATTGTCTTTATCTCAACTCAAGAGTTTTCCAGATTTTAGCCTTCTGATTCTCTCCTTGATCCTGTTGGTGGGGGAGTGAGGGAGCAGCTGCATGAGGTTGAACCACACCTGGGGAGACAGTGTCCATTAGCTCACCATGGTCTGTGTGTCTGATCACCCCCGTGATGGATCAGGGCAGGGACTTATGTTTCTTCCTTTGGCCAGGGTACTTAAGGCTCTTTCACTTGTCCCTGTGCCCCAGAGGACCTTCTGTCTTTGTTGAAATGAGCCTCTAATCACATAACCTAACACTACTAATCTTCATCTTTTTATCTGGTTTTGTTAAATAACTTGCAGGCTGCAGCATCCTGGCTGCTGCTTGTTTGCAATTGCAGCTGCTCCTAACTCTGTAATGCAGCCCTGATTTCACTGAAATGTATAGAACTTTGGCCAATGAATTGAGTGGAGATGGACTTTTGAATAAGTGTGCACCAATTTGCTCTCAGAGTACCCACTGGCCCAGAGCTCACCTGCTCTGAGAAAGCACATGTGCAGAATAAAAGGAGAAAATAACTCCTACAGAAAATTTCTTTCCCTGCATTTTTTAAATCAGAAGGAGGAAACCCTGCCATTTCAACTTCACAGTTTTTCAACTAGACCTACTATTTTTTTTTAGTAATCTCCACCATTCCACCCATTTTCTTAATCTTCTACAAGCCTTACCTTTTCAATTACCTATGCATTTCAGGATAAGGAAAAATGTTATTATGAGCTTTTGCATGTGGCTGTATATCACTCAGCATTCCAATAGCTCTTCATGCCCCTGTAGTATCCAAACAATTAGAAAAAGCTGGCATGCAAAAGTTTCAGAAAAGTTTTTAGCTGCTGAAATTAGCAAAATTGCCAATTGACTTTATTATAAATAGATGAGAGTCATAGTGGCAGGCAATTTCTCAGTTCTTTATTGCTATTTAGACTATGTCCCTTCGTGCTGAAAAGATACGAGAAAGAAATCCACTGCACATTTTATTAGTAAGTCTCTTTTTCTCTCCAGGAAATCTATCAAGAGACTAGGTCTACTGTATAAGTCTATCCAAATATTTTAATAGGACCCCGCTCAGCATTTTTCTAAAATGAAGATGGATTTTGGCTGAGCCCAAATTAGGATCAGGAAGTTCCTCCATGAACATAAGCAAGAGTGCTGATAGAGGCTATGACTGACTGAGACTGGAGGTTCACAATTGTGCATCAATTTCTGGCTCTTCTCCAGCTTCAAGGATGGAGTCTGCCAACTTGGCAGGCTGGAGAACTCACTATGGCAATTTTTCAAATGGGAGAAATCGTCCAAGGAGGAGCTGTAATTCCATATAAACTGTCCAGAACTGATGACAGGCGCCTCTGCTTCCAACAATCTGGCCAAGAACTGAGTGAATCACTGTGTCCAACTGAGGATGGACAGTGTATTTATGGAATTCCTGTGGGCATTCACTGTGCAACTACAGCCAAATTGCTAATGCAAGTGCAGCTTACAGTTGGAGAGTGTGATGTCTGGGATTTTCTGGATGTCAGAGCCTGGAAGTTCCTTTGAATTCTCATAAGTGTGAGGTCATCAAACTGTTTTCAAAAGTAGCAGTTTTGAGCTGCTTCATGTTGGTTCACTTTAAATGGGATTTTAGTTTCTAGACATTTTTGCTGCAATTTATAACATCGCTTACCTTAGATTTATTAATAAGTGTTTTGAAAGCCTGGAGAACATTCTTCCTCAGCCCTCTAAGTAAGAAAAACTCTATTTTAGAGACTCTGTCTGAGTCTTTATTTTATCTAAAGCCATAAGAGTGGTTGAGGTCACTTGGTCTGTTCAGACTGGAGAAGAGAAGACTGAGAGGGACCTCACTGCAGTTACAACTTCCTTGTGAGGGGAAGAGGAAGGGCAGGCACTGATCTCTGTGGTGACCAGTGACAGGACCCAAGGGAAAGGCCTGAAGCTATGCCAGTGAAGGTTTATGTTGAATATCAGAAAAAGGTTCTTCACCAGAGGATGGTTGGGCACTGGAACAGGCTGCCCAGGGAAGTGGTCACAGCCCCAGCCTGGCAGAGTTCAAGAAGCATTTGGACAATGCTCCCGGACACGTGGTGTGACTCTCGGGGATGTCCTGTTCAGTGTCGCCCTGGTTTTACAGGGCCCCATAAGTTGTAACACTGTAACTGTAGTTTCCCATGCTTGTTCTGTAAACATGGTCCTTGTTTTTCTTAACTGGCCGGAATTGTTTTGCACTTGTAGAATTGTTTTTCATTCCTTTCCCTGGGGTGGAGAAAGATGATTAACCATGTCTTTGTCCTGTAAACCTTTAGGGGTGTTGACCCCTTTCACCAATCTTTGACTGTCCTTAGAAACATATAAAAATAGGTAAATAAAGAAGGGCAGGACTTTTGATCGGTCCTGCCTGGTGAAACCACTACTACTCTGTGACCCGCGTGTTTCTTCTATTACTAACTAACCAACAGTTCAGGGGTAAGATTTAGACTCAATGATCTTTGTGGGTCCCTTCCAACTCAGAATATTCAGTGATTCTGTAGTTCTGTAAATCTTTCTGAAGTTTTTCCCTGTTCTGTCTCAAGCTGAGATGGATTTGATACATCCAGAAAAATTTTCATATAAAATCTTGGACAAGCATGATAACCTTAACAAATTTGCCCTGTTGAATTTAGTTAAAGTAATGTGACTTGGTCATAAGCCCTACTATAAACACTCCAGACAGTTTCCGAATATGAGACACAAGAACTTACTTTTTTTATTTCTTAAAGTTTCACAAGGAGGAAAAAAAATCTTCACGAAGAGGAGGGGAAAAAAATTGCACAACAGTTACTACTTAATGAAACAGAAAATAGTGCAATTAATGCCTCACTGTCTGAAGAGATTCAGAAGGTCAAAATTCAACATCAGCTTTGTCTGCCAGTTAGACTAAATTGGTCTCACCCACACAATCAGCAAATCTTCTGTAAAAATGAGACCTCATGGCATGTAGTGTGGAACTAATGTTTACTCTTCTAAATTTGGAAGTGTCCAAGAATATATATATATATATATATTTTTTTTTTTAATGCTTTCAGGTGTTTCCTAGACTTGTTTGTCTCACAGGAATTTAGACATTTTGTTTCCAACTCTGAGTTGCTGAGGGTTTTATATACAACTTTTCTTAACATAGTGGTGTTCAAAAAAGTCCTACATTATTTATATTAAAGAAGAAAATAAAATATTGCTATTATCACTTACAACGTTTTCAAACAGCACCGAAGAGATTGATGCATGTGTTCACTCAAGCTGTTAAGCATAGTACATCCTAATACAGTCAAATTCCTTTATTCATATTTTTCTTACTTAAAGTTCATCATAGGACCTCAAGGTCACTTTTGTCACTGTTTATTTATTTCTTTCCCGAGAGCAAGATTATTCTGTAATATATTTTCTGATTATCTACAAGTTCACTGTTATAAAAGGTTGTTGTTATATTTTTCTGTAGCCTAAAAATAGTGAGAAATTGAAAGTCCTGCTGGAAGTGAGTGTCTGACATTCCAGCACCTTCAGCTGGAGAGAATTGGAGATGTAAAGGGAACCTGCACAGGTCCTTGTTAAAAGCAAAATAATAACATCCAGAGGGAGAGAGAATGAAGGAGAGCACATCCAAAGCATTCTGAAGAGGTTTAGCACACCTACCAATCCTATATACATAATTTAATTTCCCCACAGGACCATATAGCTCAGTATGGTTTACTATATAACAAAAGAAGCACGAACCAACCAATCTTCTGCCCTGTTGGAAAAAACATCCTAACTTTATTGGTATTTATAATACAACTATCTACAGTGGTAAGGAGATAAAAAATGCAAGTGTTACCTGAACCCAGGATATCTTGCTACAGCTGTAGGGCTCAACTGTGCCAAGGGCAAACTAGCATGAGCTGTTTCAAGGCAAACAGGAAGCATAGAACAGAGTCAATATGCCCAGTTACTGTTGAATGTTGAATCCTGCAAGAAAAAGGATTGTGAGTGTGTGATGAAGACATCAGGAAGTAGCAGCAGACAAAAGGAGCAATGAAGAGAGAGGCTCAGCATGGTCTGGCATCAAAATGTATCATTACATCTCCAATGTATTGCATTATATATAATTATTATAAAAAGTGTTGCAGGACAGAAGAACTTAAGTTCTGATGGCTCTGTGTTCTACGTGGCTCAGCATAACTAAATTGGAAGAATTTGTAGCTTTTTAAGATGATGCTAATCTTTTATCCTGCAGAAGCAGCATGTGATGTGTCTTTTTCTTTCTCTCATATCAGGTACTCTTTAATGTAATTCCAGCTAATTGTTTATTTTGCCCCATTAACTTGGAATAGGCCTAGCGTTGAGGCTTCTTACACCTTATATGCAACATAAACATGCATTTATTGCTTTGCTAGTCCACAAAGAAATAATGTTGGGAGAGACCGGAGCAAAGGAATTTTTCTAAGTGATCAGGTTCACACATAAAAAGTCTGATTGCAGAGCTATACTACCTAAGACACTGGGTCATTCATTCCTAAAAGGAAGACTTTACCATGACTTATCCCACCCTCAAATCTTCCTTTAAACCCTGACTTAGCTGTGAGCAAAGTTGTAAAGAGCTCTTGGCTGCTTTTGAATGAAAATCTGTGATGTCCACTGTTCGGAAGCTGGCAACAATGAAAGCAATCATGCAGTTTTTCATCTGAGTGCAGGTTTCCCGGACATTCTTTATGTTCCCTTTAAAAAGCAGTCCTATAAATATGACTTCAGTGGCAGATGAATACACACAGCAGACAAATGTGTCCCCTCACTAATGGTCTGATAAATTTGCTAGATTTTTTGGTGACATAATTACAACTTAGTCAGCCCCTGTTATTATGCATCACTGTTCGAGATAAACAATGCTTTACCTTGTATGTTTTAGCACAGTCTTTGAGAAAACTGCAGAGCACTAAATCATCTGCTAAAAAGGGCTGCAGCAAATTTCCCCCCAGAGTTCTGAACTCCAGCAAACTAGAGTACCAAAAATCATGAGAGATTCCAGATTCTAGGTCCACTTGTCTGGGACAGATTGAGGAATAACTGCATACAGAACAGATAAAGATGAAAAAAAAAAAAAGATGACCAGATAAAGATGAAAAGCTGTTGCACATATTCACTGACTTAATTAAACCTTTAGAGGTTATAATATTCGATAAAATCACACTCCTATACAAAGTTAGTTGTAAAGGTGGCTTTAATGAGTATGGTCTAGACAACATAATGCACTGGCTGACATTAAAAAATATAAAACCACCTTTAATTTTTCATGATAATGCTAAATTTTTGAGATCCAGAGCTATACCTGAAAGAACTTTGTCGAGTGTTTGTTTCATTTATGAAAACAATTACATTTGCAATGTTAAGGGGAAGCATTTTAGGTTTACTGGTGTTTTGTGCAAAAGGAGAATGATTGGCTATTTTAAGGTCAAATATTAGAGCATTTTTGAAAAGCTCAGTGCAGCTGCCCTCAATAGATTGGTGGGCTACACTAGCAGTGTGGTTGGGTTTCCCTTACATGCATTACACAATCTATATGTTGGGTGAAAGTAGCTGAATGTGGCTGCCATGTGATG
This sequence comes from Drymodes brunneopygia, assembly GCA_013400955.1. Taxonomy (NCBI): domain Eukaryota; kingdom Metazoa; phylum Chordata; class Aves; order Passeriformes; family Petroicidae; genus Drymodes; species Drymodes brunneopygia. The sequence continues at coordinate 427,524 of VZTZ01008381.1, read as the reverse complement.
AGAATTTCCACCTATTTCCCACTAGTAGTTTCCCTAGCTTTCTTCTCACCAAACTAGAGCATGCCTTTCTCACACAGGTCCTGAATAAAACACAGTCCAAAGCCCTCCCAAAAGTAGCAAGGGAAAGATTTTTCCTTAAAACCTCTGCTGTTTCTTTTGAAACACTGTTTATAGTTGCATCCCATCCCTCCAGTGGCCCCTCATCAGGAATGGCATCTACTTCCCCAGCACAGGAGACTCATGCAGAAGGGCTTTCGCCTGTGCTCTTTACTCTCTTTCATAGCTAATCAACAACCACTCACTGCCTAGCTATTTGTGTTAGATGTGCTATATTACTGTGGCACAAAGCCTTTCATTTGTGTTCTTACTAATGCTATTTGTAGACTGTGGATTGTAGCTGTTGCCTCTGATCTTCCACTGTCTTTTAAAAATGAATAAAAAAAAAAAAAAAAAGAGAAGCAACTATTGGCACTGTTCAAAGAGCTTTCCCTGTTCTGCTCTCAGGAAGGCAGCCTTTGTACAAAGCCAGTGGAGTTGTGCCCATTCACAGCAGTGCTGGATTTGGCCTGAAATGCTGCCCTAGTAAACAGCACAGGCATCTTCCTTTGAATCAGGAAACGTGGTGGTATGATGAGTCTCTGCAAATGAGACAAGTCAAATTTGCAGTGCCTGTCCCTCACTACTCATTCCTCATATAGCTATTTTTTTGAATGTACCAATATTGCCCTTCAGATGCACAGAGCCAGGCCCAGCCTTCCCATGGAGTGCAAATAGTTTCTGCCAAAAGAGCTGTAGACAACGCAGGCCTACACACAGATAATTTTTATAAGCCAAATGAATTTGTGACTATGCTAGTGGCTTTCTCATTTGTAACATCTAGAAGAGCTTGAGTATAAGTTAAAACAGGTCTTCAACAAGAAGCTGTAAATTGTTCTTCCTTGCAAAGAAGCAAAATGAAATTAAAGAATGGCATGACAAGAGGGTCTGTGTATCCACGAGAGGAGCAGAAAGCAAACAGGGAGAGTGACTAGAACTAATAAGGAGGAGGAACGAGAGAATGTAGTTGGGTAGAGATTGATCAATATGAAAGAATTACTGGACCTATTTTCTTTATCCTTTGCTTTTTTTGCATTGTAGAAAATGGGTTAGTGATTTTTGAGTGGAGATGAAAAAGGGTGAGAGAAGAAGGAGGTGCTTTCTGATCTCCTTGCAGGTTGGTTTTCCCAAGCTGATATGTTCATGCCAAGACTGACTCCAGCATGCCTTTGCTGAAGGGTCTCTTTCAGCAGACTCTATGTATTAATCTCTGACTTGTTATTCCTAAGTAGTACATCCACCCTTGTAATGGCTAGCTGGAAAATACCTAGAATCATGAAAATACAATTAACATGCATTTAACAGGAGTTTCATTAGCTGATTAAAAAATACGCTTTCTGTGGGGAGAACAAAGCTTGCACTTCCAGCATCTCTGTTTCTCAGAGAAGAGTTTTGTCTTAGGATGCATAGGACCTGTCAAAATGAGACTTTTAATATTAAATTTCAGTTGTGAGAATCCAAGGTGAACAGAAAAAGAGTGTTAAATATGGTGCACCTACTTCTTTGGATTATGTCTCCACCAAAATAATTTTAGTAAAAGACAGCAAGGTGAACAGGCACGCTGTTGAAACCAAGCTCATTGAAAAGTTCTTCTCTGACTTCAGGAACCGTTAGTGGTATAGAAAAAGATGAAATAGAGACAGACATATTACATCAGATCAAACTGCATCAGAGTGTGCTTGCTAATGTAATTTGAACATCAGTTTTTGAAAATTCAGAAGCGACCACCTTAACCATCAATTTTGAATAGACAACACCTGTACCGATGACCAATATTCATACACCCTAGATAGAGAAATGTCTTCTACATAGTACAAGGACTGTGCAACTGTCTCATGCCTCACCTTTTCTGTATATTTACAGATCTGTCCATCCTTGAAGATGCCAAGCTTATAACGATGGAAGGTTGCTTGAAAGCTCCATACAACCTTGACAAAATTGTCTCGCTCCACAACCAGAGTTTATTATGGTCTATATCATCCTCACAATGATCCTGTTTCTTCCTCAGGATGGAAAATAAGAAACAATCATAATCCTTTATCAGTATATCATATTCTGTTCATGGTTATGCAAGTTTTTCAATATCCAGCAAAGACTAGCCTGACTCATCTCCAGTCTAGCTTTAACTTGTGCCCTTCTATGACCACTTTTGAAAAAGGCTGGATCCAAAGCTGCCTTCTACCAATCTGTGGGAAACATCCTGAAAGTTACAGATAGAATGAGACATTCTTCCTATGCACTGAGAAGGTACAACAGCTGAAATCAGTCATGTTGCTCTAGTCAAGACATGTTCTTCTCTCTCCCTTCACCACACTGTGTTATCAGGACTCTTGTATCCTTTGGTTTTGGCTTGGTATGATTCTGTGCAAATATGAAATGCCCACAAAATATAGTGCATAGCAAAGACAAATGAGAAGTCATTGTGACACTGTTGAGGAGTGTCTTCTGGAATTCACTTTGTGTCTCAGTTGTCTGTCCTTGTTGCCTAATTAGCCCTGCATGGAGATTCAAGTAAGTGATACTCTAGCTGTCATCCACCTGTCTCAGAGAGAAAGGGCTGTGTAACATCTGTCAGATCACTGTCTTAGCAGCTTTCCATTTATTTCGGTGTAGTCCTTCTGCATGCAGAAGGCAATTTAGTGCAACATTTCTTGTGATCAGCCTACCTAAATGTGCCTACACAGAAAAACAATTCACTTTTCAAACTCAACCTCCAGTGCAAGGCAAAGTAATGCATTGGAAGTTACTAGTAAAGTTACATGATCCTATGACTTTCCTTTCTCATGACAAAAACATGGATGTTGCCCTACTTGGGGAGTATTTTGTACATGAAAAAACATAAGAGACACAAGAAAATGGGAAGCTAAAACAGCATTTTGTGGAAAGCTTGTATATCTCTTGTATATCTCTATGTGTAGTGACCAATGGTGATCTAGGCTCAGGGAAGTGGCTTTCCATTTTCAGTGGAAAAGATGAAGATGTATTTTTAAGATATATTTCATCAGATAAATTATTCCGGATGAAGACCTTTTTGTATGGATATAGACTGGGATGCCCACAATATTCAGGCTAGTGTGACTCTTCTAAGCAATTTAACAGGAGAAGGATAAATCCCCACCTTTTGATTTTCTTCATTATCTAAAACCAAGCATTTGAGATGTATTACTGTGTGTTTTTCCTGGCTATAATAGATGCAAGCAGACTGAGGTTGCTATTTATCATAGGAAGAAATTTCACTTGTAATCATCATACTCATAATCTATTTACCTCAGTGTTTGATAGACAGTTACCTTTAGTTAATTTTCCCTCTTGAATTTACAAGATGTATTATAATATATATAGTAAAAAGATTTCTATGAAGTCCTGTAGCTCTTTTTATGAAGAATTTTGAATCTGGCAGTTCATATGCTTATGATTAGAGGACTGTTGGTTTACTTGGACAAGTGATTGAGTTTTTCAATTGAAAACAAAACAGAAAATCTATAACACAGAGCATATTTTCTTAAAAATGTAACTTCAAAAAGGAACTTAGATGTTAGTCTACAATGGTGCTATTTAGTGCCACTGTGGTCACATTTTTAACAAATGAGCAAATATCAAGACAAACTCCAGGATATTTGTGAATAATGAGTCATAGAGAACCCTTGGTACACAAGCGTTTTTCTTTGTTTGCCATCAAAGTAAACTCACTTCAAAAGTAGCTAATACAGAAAGAGGACTGACTAGTGATCAGTCTGTGAGGCACTTGAGTGCTAAACACTTTAGGAAGGTAAATTAGGAATACAAGGAAACCATGAGTTTTGCTCTTTTTTTTTCCTCCCCGCTGCTACAGGGAAATTTATAATTTATCACATCTCCAGAATGAGAAACTTGTCATTTCTTTAAAATGGACACGGTCAGACAACAGGGAATCAATTAATTCCACTCTAAACTAAATTATCTTACATTTCCATTACTTTCTATTGGTTTATTAATGTCTTTGTTTCCTTTTGTAATAGAAACTCTATTTCAGATGAGAGAAAGTAGATTCTTTCACAGTGAGAGTCCAGGTAAACTAAGATTATTTATGAGAAATCCAAAACCCAGCTAGTGGTTGAGGGGTAAGTTTCATCAGAGCCAAAGATGGCTGTAGAAAAATAGCCCAATTCATCACATGACAGTAATTAAATGTAATTAAAATTAAACATTTGTCTTGTTTTAAATGTGTCTTTTTATTAATTTAGCCAGGCTTTTTCAAGACCTACATTTTTCTCCACTTCAAAGTTCACAGAGGCTAGATTCTTCTGGCTTCTGCACAGTTTCTCTGGCTGCTTGTCTTTCCAGAGTTATGTTAAGCACAATCCTGACCAGTGGCGACATATATATGCCATTGTCCCATCATTTTCAAATCAAAATACTACAGTTTTTAAATAGAAAGGTAAACAGAGAGGCAAAGAATTGAAGAAGAAAAAAACTGGTGAGAAGGTTCTTAGTAAGAAAATTGAAACAGGAGGGAATGGCATGCAGAGAAAAATGCAAGTTCACACACCAAAGTTAGAGGATTTGGGATTAATTGAAATCCTCAAGTGGTGCATGGTAAGTGACTGCCTATTTAGAGCCAATAGATAGGTTTCCGTGAGGTTAAGGAAGCGAAAAATCCCATACGAAGCTAGTGAGATGTTAAATTCTAATTAGAAGTGTTAATTAAAAAAAAACGTTTCCAATTTCATCAGTGAGAGTGCTTTTGTTGTTCTGATTCTCTTTGCTACAGTGAATCCTAAGTATCCTAACTCATTTTGTCCCAATATTATTTACCACTTCTATAGGGTATAAAAAAGTTGACTATGACTATAGAAGCAGGGATTATTACAGTGGCACCTTCTACAGTGTCTGTGATAAGAGGACTATCAGCACTTCCACTGGATGAGACTTTTCTGGGCTCGGAAACTGAAGTCATAAAATTCACACTGGACTGAAATTTGGGTACATAACTTCCCAGCCTGTAAGAAAATGCCCTATAAACTTTATGTATATTTAATTGATTGAGCATTTTTTAATTAACTACACAAAACCAGTTTGTTTCCTCCAGGTTAAAATGTTGCTCTGTGCAATGCCAACTATAAAATGCATTTATTTAGCTTGGCATTTTGCCGGTCATTAGCCCATGGCCATGGAGTAAGTACTGGGCACACAAAGAAACAGGATGTTGGGGGCAAGTACTTCTTTACCAAGAGCTCTCAGTACTTACCCTTTCAGAAAAAGAGCTTCTCTTTTATATTTTATATGAAAACTGCTTGCTAGATACCGAATCTATGCTATGCTACTGCAGGAGGGTGGGATGGTAAAAACCCAGCAAAGAGACTGCCTACAGCTAGACAGGCAGGAAATTGCAACCCCCAGACTACTGGCCTGTGTCAGGTAACTCTTCTGGAGAGACAACCTTAAAACTCTCTGGTGAGTCCTCTGAGATGTTGACTAGGAAAAGAGTCAACATCTTCCCTTTCAGATCTACAGTAACACTTGTGTAGTATATCTTGCTGCTTATTAGCAAACTAAACTACACAAGCTCCTACAAACTCCAATACATACCTATTTTAAAACACATGCTTTAAAAATATTAGTGGGCTGTAGCTACAAGCACAAATCTTTATTGGTTTAGATGTTGATACACGCACTCCTATGTGCTTCAAGTGCTTTGAAAAAGGGGAGACATTTGAAATACAGAGAACTCTGAAAACTACAAAAGTTAGGCAACCACAAGGTATGGTTAGTCTTGGAATGCTGGTTTTACAACTCCATATGGGATAAAATTTAATCTTTTGAAGCACTTTGCAAAAGAAATACAAAGTCCAGTAGGAAAAACAACCAAAATCAACAAACACCAAAACTCACCAACCAACCACTTAAAAAGAAAACAAGCCAAAAACCAACCCAAAACCAAACCCAACAAAAATAGCAAACTAACAACCAACCAACCTTCAAATCATTATAGCTTTGCATTAGAGAGTCTCCATCTATGTCTAACAATGAAGGAATATCAGAAATTAGATAATTTGATCTGTCTTAGATAGAGTAGAAGAACATGAGATCGTCTCCTTTTGTACGGCTTAGCCAGAAGGCTCTTACAAAGACCTGAATATGATGATATTTTTTCACTAAAATATATATTCTGGGCATGGAAAAATATTTTTCAGTGGAAATTTTGATAAAAAATAAATTCTCAAGCAAAAAAACTTCTCAAGAATTCAAGAACTGAGAATGAAGAAAACCACTTTAATGAAAGGTCTCTGTCCATTTTTATCTTGCATAGTTGGGCTTGTTTAACTTAGGAGGGTACTCTTGCATATTAACAAAAGGCTACAAAAACTACATAAAGGTAAAGCAGCAAGTAACTGGCTTGATTTTTATGACAACACACGTAAATGTATTTAATCTTTGTCATGTATAATTCAGTAAGTTAAGGCTAGCTTCTGGTGGTAGACCAAAACTATGACAAATATATATACAATTCCCCCGAGAAAACATAAAATTAAATTCTGTATTTCACTTCATCTGGAAAGGAAAGGTCATTAGAGAAGAACATTTCAAATGTGTAAAGAGTATTTAGAATTTCATGTTTTATATCTCACAAAGGTGAGGTACTTTTCCAGCCTATGAACTACTAACTCTTTGCTAAAATATTTCTGTATAATTGGAAATGTTTATACCTGTATTTTTTAAAAACCTCCACCATCCTGCAATCCCCCTCATTTTGTTACATAATTAGAAATTGTTTTTCACTGTATAGCAAGCAGTTTTTTTTCCTTGGCACAATTACTGGACTGTATCTTGCAGATTTTTCTCTGAAGTACTGAAATGGAAGGATACCCCCATTAGCCCTTGCCCCCAGCTCCCTTAACTCTCCAGGCAAGTTTGATGAGTCACACTTTTTCCTTTAAAGCTTTAGGATCTTGTGCCAAATTCAAGCAGTGTTGCCAACTACAGTGATTTTATCATGAGTCTCAGGATATTTAAAGCCCTAGCTCCAGTACTCATTTGGTAACATTAGAATCTCTGCTTTCATTAAAAATAAATAAATACATAAAATCAAAGCTTTAAGACTTGAGAAGTGCAGCAAAAGAACAAAAAAGGCCCCATGCAACAACAAAACAAAACAAAACCCCGCAGGATATATAAGGCTCAAGGAAACCCAGACGGGAAATGAAAACAAAATCCTACTTAATAGAAATATCTTGCAATCTGCAAGGTCCTTTATACAAAACGTAAAAAAAAAGAAAAAAAGAAACCCATCCCTATTAACAGAAAATTTTTGCAATTTCTAGTGTAATTTACAGGACATAAGGATTCTCCTGGTTCTGAAACACCTGAGGCTGGAAATGCTGTAATCATTACTCATGGTAAGGAAGTGCCACCAGAATCATGTGAAGGGAAGAATTTGACCTAAAAAAAATTTAACAGTTTTATTCATGTTGTTTACATAGTTCCTGGCTTCTGAGATTAAGCACAGGCAAGAGTTCAGGAGGACCTTACAGGTCTGTGGGACTTTGCTGTTCCTTGGTCCCTGGGACAAGAGAAGGACAAATCAAGGTACAGGGTGTGGCTGTGTTTGGAGTCCCAGGAAACTGTTGGGAAAATTATAAATATTCTGACACTACCCACTATGAAATGTTCATCTTTCAACCTTGCAGTTCTCTGATGGACATGGAAGAGTGGGGGGAATAAACCAAATAGACACTTGAATTCACTTCCAACATTGAGAAATTACAATTTCTTACATTTGTGAGATCTTTAATAGACTTACAGGGAACACATCCTCGCAAACATACCTTAAAGGAGAACATCTTTCCAAAATCTGTCTACTACCTTCTGGAATATAATTTTTCCTCGGATATAACTGTATGTTCTCAGCTTTCTTGGCCATCAATATTGTTAAACCTTTTGATTATCTATGATGTAATGCCACAAGTTTAGTTAGAGCAACTTTCTCCACATCAGCAATTCTTCATATTTGCTAACACAATGTTTTACCATCTGTCAGCTTTTCAAATTGCCTCTACTTTCTTTCTAGGCTGCCTATTTTTTCTTCAGAGAAAGGAAAGAAAGAAGGAAAGAAAAAAAAAGAAAATTAAAAAAAAGAAAAGAAAAACGAAAAGAAAAGAAAAGAAAAAAAGAAAAGAAAAGAAAAGAAAAGAAAAGAAAAGAAAAGAAAAGAAAAGAAAAGAAAAGAAAAGAAAAGAAAAGAAAAGAAAAGAAAAGAAAAGAAAAGAAAAAAAGAAAGTAAAAGAAAGAAAGAAAGTTAAATAAAAATCTTAAATAACAGACTTTAATGCTGCACAATATTAGACTAACTTGTATATTCTGACATATCTGTGGTGATGTTTTTGCCCTGATAATTTTAACTGAGGAATGTTTCCTGTACAAGTCACCAGAAAAAAAAATCCCACACCCAGAACCAACAATCAACGATGACCACTGTCACTACCACCACCACAAAAAATTTACCCCACAATATGGTTATGTAGCTGCTCTAGATGCAAGAAAAAAAAATTGAATTTTTTTTTAAGTTGTTGTTGTTGTTAAGATTTTAACTTTCTTTAGTACTTTTACTTCACAGAGCATGATTTCTTAGCTTCCATCTAGTGAAGGATGTATCTCAAAAGATCAAGATAATTATCAAAATTATGGAGGTTTTATACCAGTGGCCATTTATAATTGATAAAAACTGACAGGAATAGGGTTCAAGAAGTATTTCCAGTAATTTCTACATCTGCTCAGAGATTTTCCTACAGCATGTTTCACTTCGGTATCAAAGATGTCATTAGGCAGAGTGAGGTAAAACCAGCCAACTGACTACGTAATCAAAAGTTTAAAATGTAGAAATGCATTCACTAGAATAGCTTATTAAGCTTTCCTTTCTCAAGAGGACCTGAACTGAATTTATTTCAGGTTTTTCAGTTTCTCTTAAATATTCTGGTCAGATTATATTTCAACTCAACAGTAAAATGCAGATCAGCTGTCAGTGTTGAAGAGAGGAGGTGAAGATAAAGTGGCTAGATCTGCTGATTCATCTCTGTGTAGCTGACTCCTGAAGTGTACCATTCTTATGGTTTTGGGTTTTTTTAGCTGTGACCTTCAAGCCATGTCCTCTTCCCCTTTACAAACAGAGAAAGTAAACTTAATGGACACATTGTTTTGGGCTGGTGGAAGAAAAACACAGCAACAAAAAATTTGTCCTTCTTAAAAAGGTTAAGTTTGTATTTCCACCAAACTAACACAATCACCTGTACTATTAAAAAGGATCTTTCTAAAATATGTTATTTTCTCTCATTATGTTTTTATATTCACAGTATGACCTATGAGAAAAATACTTTCTCTTTACAAAAGCTTCAAATACTCTGGAAGCCCTAAGATTTAACAAGATGACAGAAGGAACACAGTCATTTCTGCTTTGAGTCATACCCAATAAAATATGACAGTTCTGAAGAAAGGAAAATGTCATTCCACCTTGAATCAAATTTTGAATACAGTAGTAATGAAATTATCACTTCTCTCAGACAAATACATGAACAATGCAAGTTTCACACAGCTCCAAGTTTAATTTGCTAATGGAAAAATTGCCTACTGCTCAGGGAAGTCAGTGTGAATGCTACTGTTTTGTAATGCGGTTCGCATTACAATATTTGATTATATTCTGAGGGGTTTTGTGCAGCAAAAATACCCACTGATGTAAAAATGAAAAAGACTAGTTGGACTATCAGGAGAACTGAATTAGGCTGTATGCTGATATTGCCAGGGTTTATTTCTGCCTTAACAATACACAATAACCATTTTTAGCAGGTCAGGTTCCTATTAAATATCCATTGCAACTTGACTTTTGGCAAAATATGTAGTTTTACAAGGGAAACAAAAGCTACAGGTCTCTAAATGAAAGCAGAGGATACATTAGGCTTCATGTAGCTTTTCTTGCCAGAAATGATTGGTGAAGCCCATCTACTGGATTTTATTTATTTAGTAATTGTGCAGTAGCTTTCCAATTCCATGCTGACTTCCAGGAATGAAGAGTTACAATAATAATATGCAGTATAGTGTGAGGTTTTTTTCCTCTAAATAGCCATTTTACATGATGGCTGGATCAGGCATGGGGGTGACCCCTGAAGATATTTCTCTGTACTCTTCTTTTCAACAAAACATGTTGTGCTCATTCACTGAAGGTTTCTCTGCATGTGATGTCAAAGAAAAACCACCCAGACTCTGCCAGAGCTGCATCCCGTATTGTTCTTGATATTGTCTGCAAAAATCTTTTGCTATTACAAATTTTGTTGCTCAGTCTGAATTAAGCATCAGATTTCAAACTGAGGTCTAGAGCTGAGTTATTTCAAAGTTTTATTAGGAGTGAGGAACTGAGACCAAAATAAAAATTTCTGCCACTTTATAAAATGTGGGTCACACTATAAGAAAGAAGAAGAGTATTCTAACTTCAGAAATTGCAAGGCACAGTAATGGAAAGGAGAGGAGGGTTCTTTTTTTGTAAGTGCTCTTGCTCATTCAAGATATACAAATAAATACATGCACTATTAAAATATCTTCTGATAGAATTTTATGTTGATTTGCTTTTCCATTAGAGCTTATTTTTTGTTTGTCATCCTATTTTCCATCTTAGTCATGAGGAAGTTTGGTCTTGAACTTCTCATTTGGTTTCATGAACACTTTATTTGACTAAAAGCAATTCTTCATATTTATATTTAATTCTTCATATTTATTTATATATTTAATTCTTCATATTTAATTCAGTCTTGCACCTCTCTTCAATCTCAGCATACATAGACTCCCCTTTTTGTCTTTTCTTATCTTGATATTTTTATTTCATTTCCACCAGGCGACTAGTGCCTCCAAAACTAGGAAATCCTATTTTGTTATGTAGTCCTACTATAGCAGACAAACAGCAGTTTTTTCCTTGTTCCCCAATTACCTAGACCATCAAAGTACAATCTACTCTGAAATAGAATTACCAATTTTTTTAGTAAGATAAGGCGAACTTCAACAAATATTGTATTTGTTGTCTGCAAAATACTAAGGTACAAACATTGATCTTTCTGTAGATTTTCTTCAAATCTTTATTTGGTTGTAATTTCAGTTACGTAGCACAAACAAAACCATTTTGTTCCAGCTCTTGTCAACATCAGTGTCTTTCTTTGCAAACTTCTTGAATCAGCATTCCTGTGTCAGTGATTACAGATACTCCAGATAGAAAACTCTGCCACTGTTATTCATGTGTGGGCACCTTATTTTTTGTGACTCTCATTCTTAACTGCTGAATCAGAAGAAACAGCCTTCTGACAGACGCTTTAGACTTCTTCACTACCTGCCTTCCTCCCCTTAGGATGTTTTGGTTTGAGGTTTTCTGGTAGTAGAAGGAAAAGAAACTCCTAAACAAACAAACAAACAAACAAACAAACAAAATCCAATGCAGAGGCTACAGCTGGGATCAAAATTTTTCCAGCCTAGAATCAACCCACAAAACTCCATTTAGTCAAATCCCAATTTCAATGGCACATTCCCCTCTTTCCTTCTGTTTTCTTCAACCATTGGAAAGATGTGTGGCAGTCTGACTCCACGGATTGTTAACTCTCCCATGACGGAAAGCCAAAAATATACTAAAAAATTTTACTCATATAGAAAAAGCATTCTGCATTAAAACATTTCCTCATTCAGTTCATAGAGAAGGATATTCAAGGAAATTCAGTGAGTAAATCAATGGCAAGGTAATGACCTGTGCAGCAAGAGGCTAATTATAGGGAGACAAAATGGAGGAACAATTATTCTGTATTTCACTTACCATGTGTTATCCTGAGTCCCCACTACCTTGCAGGCAGTAATTCATTAAACTATGCAGCATTCTGGTAATAGTGAAAATGTTGATTTACTTTATCATAGACAAATTGTTTATACAAAGACATCCATTGTACAAAATAAATATATTTTATTACATAAATATGGGAAAGAAAATAAGAATTTTCTAAAATAAGGTCATTCATGCAGCAGTCTGTGAAACACAAAATCTTTCGTATGTTTTTCACATAAAACACTGCTCTAAATGCGAGTGGATCTGTAACCTCAGAGAATAATAAAAGAAATCCTTTGGTTTGTTTGTTGTGGTTGCTTTTATTCGGGTGATGAAAATAGAACAAAGCAGACTATGTTCAAACAGCAGTTATTCAGTAGTCTTTACAGATATTGTCTGAATCTAATTGGATTTTAATGAAATGATATTTCCTTTGTGATAAGTACATAAAAATTATGTTTTTAATTAACATCACAAGGTATAAGCTATAGATACCAACCCTCAACTGAAATAATATTACTTTAATGTTTGCTTCATTAAAAAAAGGACAGAAGTAATAACAACATAGCAAGAAATGTGTGTAAACTAACTGGACAATGATTAGTGCTGGACCCTTTTCATCCCATGGAGCTGAGCAATTTTCCTCATGCCTTTTTCATTTATTACTTCTCAATTCAGTGGTGTTTAGTCATGAAAGAGTCATGAAAGAGTTTACAGTTTCTTTACACACTTGAAATACATTTTGGGGGGGAAACAGCCACTTGGACTGGAATATCAATATGCCAGGCAAAGTATAAAATAAAATAAGTTTTCAAGGGAGTCTTGCGAGTGGTACAAGTAAAATAAAACAAAAAAACCAAATTAACAGTGATAAAGAAACAGTAATGTCCTGGCGCAAGGAACCCTTGAGATACTATGATCGTCAGTAATTATTTCTATGGCTTCTTATAATGTAACACTGCAAACATAGAACTGTAGAATAATTTAGGTTGAAAAACTCCTCTAAGATCACCAAGTCAAGCCAAATTCCCAACACTGTCAAGTCCACCCTTAACCCAGGTCCCCAAGTGCCACATCTACATGTCTTTTAAATACTTCCAGAGATGGTGACTTAAGTACTTCCCTGGACAGTCTGTTCTAATGTTTAACAACCCCTTAGGTGAAAATTCTGTCTTAATATCCAATCTAAACCCCCCCTGGCACAACTTGAGGCCATTTCCTCTCATCCAACCACATGTTATTTGGGAGAAGAGACTGGAACAATCTCGCTACAATCATTTTGAAGGGCCGTAGCAGGTAAAACCAAGAGTCTGTCTAAACTTTCCTGTCCTGTCTCAGGTAGAAGCTGGCATTGATCTTTGAAAAAATAATATGGCAAGTATAGACTGATAATGCTGTCTCAGTGTCTGCCAATTGATAGACTCATTCTCCATGCCTGCATGATCTATTTGATCCTTTATTCAGAAAACTTGGGAGCATAGAAATACCCTGTCAGGGTACCACTTTGATTTATATTTCCCAAGAGATGAGTGAACAGTCAGGAAAAATGAAAACAAAAACCCGAAAGAGTTTTTCCTCAGCACCTTAATTGTGCTACCCATTGGGTACAAAATCATTACCTTATTATTTTGCTTCAACAGGTACAATGAATTAAGGGAAAGAGTCAGGACACAGTACTACTTCTGCTCCTGGGTCAAAGCAGCCCTGTATTGCCCTTTTTAGTAAAGGCTTGACAATAAATTTGATATAATGTAAGACATACATCAAACAGATGGCAGTTCAAGGTATAATGCACAGTACTCAAGCGGGCAAGAGAACAAAGAAAAAAAAGCTCAGTAAGCTCAGAAGTTTAAGCCACAGCAAGTTATTTATATTTCCAAGGTGTTCATCCTGGCAAGAAACTGACAGTGAGATTTCTCTTGGCCAGAATCTGGGCTAAGTGGAGTGAAGGAAAATTACTTTATCAGTTTAAAATGTGTGTTGTAGACCAAAATCCTAATCTAGATGGTTTGACTTGCTCTAAGACCTATAGTCTGTCTCTACAGCTTTGTCTCTAAAGCATGGTGGGGTGGTGTGTCTCATGTCCTTGGGGTAGGGAAATGCTTGCATCAAAACACAGCTCTGAACCCTGAGTCCTGATTGGCACCTTTTTTCTTTCTGCTTGCAATTTTCATCCAAAAGAAGAATTGAGAAATATGACTCTGTAAAGGCTTCTGTTTTCATGGATGCAACAGGGCATGCTTACCTGGTCACTTCACCCTGGAGAACCTGGATGAAAATATTTTTGCTTGGAAATATTCAGACCCTTTTCAATGGCTTCATTTGGTGCTCCCTGAGACTCCTATAATTTATTCATACTGAGGTACACTTACCATTATGTATCTGCAGTATCATTATTTGAGTTTGTTATTCTGTAACATTAGCTTAAACATTTTATAAACTGCTGTGCAGGTGACAACTTTATTAAACCAGGGAAGATAATCGTTGTACAGAATGAACATTACACCACAAGTTTCATAGAATTCTCTTCTATTTATCCTATTTGTCGTGTGACAAAAAAGGACTGTACTTTTCCATTGCTAAAGTCACAAATGTAAACATTCAGACATTCAAAAAGGGGCTTTAAACCATCCAAACACAGATGACACAACATGAGATTTATATTCAGCCTTAACCCACAATCCTGTGCTTAGAAATTCACTAGATATCCAGATATTTCTGGGCTTGTACTAAGGACAAAGGGAAGGCTACACTCTGTCTCTACCTCCAATCACAGAACTAGTCAGTTAAGGCTAATGTTCTGATCTGTTTGAATATTAGCTTTGATAATTTAAACTGGAATGTTTTCTAACAATACGAGACATGCTCTCCTCATGTAGAGAGCCTGCATACAAACTTCAGGGATAAAAAAAGGGATCTTTCAGTTGTTCAAAACATCTAACAAAGTCTATGATATATTTTAAATTTATCTGTATCAGGCTTTTCACCACAAATTACACTGCAGTCACTTTCATGTAGGTATATACTGAGTGCAATAGAGTCATAACATCATTTAGATTGGGTAGTATGGAAACTACCTTAGAGTATAATAACTGATAGTGATGTTAGAAGTAAATCCTCTAATGAGAGCATAGAGAAATACAAGTAAATCAATTTTCCCTATACATTTAAAATAAAATGCAGTGACTTAAAAACAAGTAGCAGAAATCACTGCTCTGAGTTAAAATTTTTCCCTGACAGGCCTATTCCTTATTCCTAATTTTGCTTCCTTAGTGTGTTGTCTAAAACAGTTTATTGAAACTGGGGGTTGAAACTGCAGTTCTGCATTTAAGATAGTTGTAAAAAATGCATTAAACTCTGTGAAGGATCTGAAAATAATTGGTGTCTCTCAACATATGTCAGTGACAGAAACAGAAACACAACTGAATTTGCAAAGACATTTTAAAACTATGTTTGAGAATGTTTATTACTTATTTCTTTTTCTAACTGGATAAACCTGCAAGATCCCATCTTTTTAGCTAGCCATAAAAGAATAAAAGCCCCTGATTTCTGTGGTGCTTAGTAATGTGCATATTTTCTTTCAGACTAAAGATATTTTATCTCAGTGTTTTATTGAAGAAATCTGATGGGATTATCTTCTGTCAATGTTTTCACAATGGCAATACTGCCCAAGAGCATTAAGTGCACCCTCAACCCAGCTATGCAAAGCCCTCACTGATCATGGCAGATACTTTTGTGCAAGTAAAATATTTTTGAGCAAAAATGGTTTTGTGGAAGATGGAGGGAGAAATTAATGAGGGGTTGGGGGGGTGGGCTACAGGGTTAATAATTTAGCTTTGAAATGCTCATGCTGCAGTGAAACAGAGTTTGATCTGCAGGAGGTGCAAGTAGGGAGGTATTTTCAAGCTAGGTAGAACCTGGTAACTGCATAAAGGCAGTGAAGAAGCCCAGTCAGTACTCCCAAATATTAAATTAAACACCTGGAAACCTTTCTCTCTAAGAAACTTCTAACAGCGAGAACTTCTAACACCAATTTTTTTCCCCTCACAAAATATTAATCTCGTACGAATACTCATTTCTATCTTGACAACAATTTTAACAAGCAGTTCTGAGCTGTTTAATAAATGTTCTGGAACCACAGGCAGCAGGAAAGCTGCAAGTGTTGGCTTAGGTAAATAAAGCTCCTTCAGAGCACAGAGACAATTCCATATTTGTAGTGATCTAGAAAGCACAAGAAAGTAAAGGAGACACTAAAAGACCAATTTTTATAATACCTAATTTATCTTTGTCATATGACTGTAGATAGAGCATAATTATGCCAGAGGTTGACTGAGTTAATCTGAGTCTAAAACCACTAAAATATAGTCATATTTTAACTCTCTAAGTTCTAATAAAAATCCTATTAATAAAAATGTTGCTAAAAATGTATATGGTACTTCCAACTTGTGACTCATCAAAAAAAAAAAAAAAACCAGCTTGAATTATTAGTACCTTAAATTAATTTATATCACTATCATTAAATACTAAGAAAACTGCAATTACATCAACAATCATCCCCAAAACATTTCTGACTACAATCATCAGATTTTTCTCATCATCGCAAAAATTGTTCCTGACTGAGCATTTATTCTTGCAAAATTTTTATTCCTGCTAAACATGGAGCACATTGTATACAGTCTTGAAATGTCTCTTGAGCAAACAGTCAAGAGCTATTAACAAACAAAATGTGACATGAAAATTCAGGGTATTTTAACTGCCCCAAAAGACATTTCTTGGCAACTCTCTAATGACTTATTGTAAAAATATTTATATATCATCTTTTTTAAAGCATATCAATAATCTTGGAAGCTTCACAATATTATTATAGATTTTTCATGATTTTCCATTAAATAAGCTTCAGGAAATATAATGGAAAAAAAAAAACCCAAACAAAATTAGCCTAGCTAATCCAGTCACCAACATTAATAAAAGGTAGTAAACATTTTTCAAGTAACATATAGAATACAGATGCATTTAGTAAATGAACAATTTTTAGAGGTGATGCTCTTTTTCACCCTCTTCTGTTGTTTCTTTATTGTGGGAAGTAAAATAACACACTATAAATGAAAATGTGAAACTAATCTCTGAAGAATTTATTATTCTGATCACTTTGCTTGTCTGAGAAAACATGTTTTCTTTAGCTATGTCTGATTTTCTCTGTTTAATAACATCCTTTGCATCTGCCAGAGTAGGTCCATGGCCATAAGAATGATTTTTATTGCAGTACTGCACAGATAGTATGAATGGATAGGTAAGAGTGGGAAAATACTAATTTGTTTTTGACAATCAATAAAAAATGAAGGTGGGAAAAAGAGAGAGATAATAGTAAAGGTTTCTGTTTGGTTTTCAGATGTTAAACATTGAAAAAGAAAATATCTCAATTTTTAGTTAAATCCATGTATGATTTTTGCACCTTGCCATAAACACCCAAATCCACAAGTAATGGTTGTGGTTGGCACAATGAACATAAGCAAACTAAATACTGTTAGTTTGGCAAGCAGAGGGAGCAAATTTGCCACAGTGTATCATGCAAAGAGCCATGCAGAGCAGGCTTGACAGAGGCACAGCATCCACACAGTGACCAGGAGCAGCTCTGTGACAGAAGTCATGCTCTCAGGTGTTTCCACTGTCCACAGTGGGGGCACCCATGCCCTTAATTGCAAATGCCCTTGCCTGCAAAAGCAACAGCAAGCCTCGGGATGGGTATGGCTTTGCACTGACACTGCTCCCCGACACGTAGGCAAGCCCTCAAGCAGACACTGCTCTATTCCTTACACTTCCATTAAAGGAGCTCACAGAGCTCGCCTCTTCCTGGCACTTGTCCTGGTTCCTTGGTCCTTCCAGATATTGCCAAATTAAGATATAAAGGAATGAAAGAGTAGCTTTTCACTTCCTTGTCATTTCAGTGGGTTCCTGCAGGGTTTGTGCCAACTCAGATGCTCAAGTCATATTTGATTAAGCTAACTACAATCAAGGAGGAACATTTCCTGGCCAACTCTAAGAATTAAATAACTACCAAATCTGTTGCCCATCATGGTATGCAATCAGAGTGCCTATGCATGTAAAGTAATTACAACTGTGGTTATCCCAAGCACAATTCCGTACAATTAAAGGCAATAGATTTTCCAGCTTATTCCCCTGATGTGTAATCCTCCTGTTGATTTTTTTCTGTATTCTGTTATAAATCATATAAAAGTGTTGCAACTCAGAGGAGAGAGTAGTCTAAATATTCCATCTGTGGTATATGTTGGTTGAATCTTATGCATCATGTTTATTTCTTTTTGATTGAATATGAGTTTTTTATTTCAGAGTAGATGGCTATGTATTAAAAAACTTAACAATGCTACCTTATAGCATCAGTGCTAGTAGATAACAGATTGTAGATTACGAATGCATATTTGGCATAGGCAACAGTGTTCAATGGCATGAGGTATCCTAACAGATTCATCTGGTTTTCAATCACTTTTGACTGCTTGCAAATACGATACCTCTTTCAGTAGGTGTCAGAGTTTGCAGCTCTCTGCCATGAACTTAGACAAATTTTGTGACAGACTGTTGTCACTCACAGCTGTTTGTGTCTTAAAAGCTGCTAGTAAACAATTGTCAAGGAACCAACCTCGCGTACGCCTAAGGAAAGTGTGTTCTGAGTGAGCCACCATTTGGATGTCTTTATGTTCTAGCCCAGATTCATTCCACAGCTTGTGTTACAGTACACTTAACTTTCTTCAAAGTTAATCCTATATGATCCTTATCATATCTTCAGTTAGACCAATTTATTTTGGATATGAGGTCCATTTAATTCAATTGTTTGGTGGGTTTGTTGTGATGTTTTGTTTTTCTTTAAGAAAAAAGATAATGTATATTTAGTCTTACTTAATATTTAGAAAGGGATACATGCAAGAATGCATATTTGTGCAGGTGTACATACATATTTGGTTATTATAACTCTGATTAGTGGGCAGTTAGGAAATAAACATCAAGTAAATAGCAAGAAAACCTGACATTTTTAGAATAAAATGGAGAAGTGAATACTATATTTTATATGAAGCAGCATCCTTAGTGCATTGTATCTCAATACAGGTTGCTGCAGAAGGGTAAGAAATCTAGGATTAGTGCTGCAAAAAACACAGTTGTCATTTCAAATTATATCAGATGAGTTGAGATCGGTGTGTAGTGGTGGTGAGAAGGGCTGTTGTTTTCATTGGTGTTTACCTGACATCTCCTATATGTTAGAGATTTTAAATATAAAATTTTCACAGGTAACTGTGTCCTGGCATGGACTCTGTCAAAGTCCACAATGCAATATAAGCAAATAAGTGTATTTTAAGTACAAATACAAGCATTTCAGACTACAGCTTCAAAGCAAATCTCAGCTGTAATTCCCATGTATAATATCAGAAAAATTCTTACTGAATACTGAAATCCTGTTAAATCTTACCCTTTTGTTTGACTGCCTAGGAGCCTTTTAGCCTGACCACATTTCAAAAACCAGTAGGGTGATGAAAATCAGTGTGCATGTTCCATATAATCGTCTGCTATTCCAGATTAATTTTAATAATTTTCATCTTGCTTTACATGATACCACTGAACATATGGCAGCAACTTCAGAAAAATGACAGGTTCTTAAGACTATCTGCAGAGATCAGAACACAACAAAATCCTTGTATGCAGATACATATGAACCAGTATAAGTTTCAGTTCTGCATTCTAACTATTCAGCTTTAATTTCCGTCTAAGTATGAAAGCTCATTGTGAAAGATATCCATGGAATTAGAGTCATTCATATCGTCCATACTTTCTGGTTTACTCTGGAAAGACCAGGGAGAGAAAATAGGGAAAACTGACCTTTTTTTCTTTAATTTATTCCTCTAGAATCTGGACCAGAGTTTGTGAGGGCAACTCCTCTTTCTGAGGAAGATTATTAATTGGAATAATCCTCCATCTATAGTAGTAGGCTTCAACTACTTGCTTATCAGCTACCAGACCAATTTTAGGTTTTTTTATCTAGACAAGCTCATTTTAACATCATTTGAAGCACCTGTAACAGAGCTGTGGCTTACCTGTCTATAATTACAATTTCCACCATTTTCTGGGGCTTACTTGTTTAGAAATAATCTTATCTAATGTCATGAATACCTAGTGAGAAGTCATGGGGACAGACATGAACAATACCACCACATAATTTCCCTGAACTTTATTTTGACTTATGTTGAGCCTTGAACCTATCATGAGACTGTAAAACTTTCAGCAAAACAGTGCAGTCCATAGATGGTAGAAGCTTTATTATGTAACAATATAAAACACTACAAACAGGCTGAACAGGTTACTATATATTTATCTGTGATGATTGCCTTTTAATATTATGCATTTAAGTACAGGAACTCCATGATATTGAATAAAATTTCATTTTGATGTTTCCTCCGTTCTTACCAGTCTGCCACCATGTAATTCAAATGAAAAAGAAATAACATGTGCTGTGCTCAAAGTTGAGTAAAGCTCATCGTAGCATCAATATGTGTTGTATTTTATTTTAATTTCCCAAGGTCCATGCCAAGGAGTTGTTCATTCCAAAAGTGTCAGTTCATGGTTATGCTTAATTCAATAAGCTTCACAGAATAATATCATGTCACTAATGTTTACACTCTAATTGAAGAATAAATTAGTAAAAACAACAAAAAGGATGCACCAAAAATCTTCAAATGTTCCATTTGACTGAACTTTCACAATGGCCATTTCCTCTCCTTTCTTCACCCCACATACCCCCTCGCAGATCAGTCTCTGTTTATATTCTTCTGGTTAGATTCTGGTCCAGCTGCAGGGTCTTGTAAGAAAAAGCTGACCTCAGAAGAACTCTAAACAAGTTTGTACAGAAAGCAATCTTGTCTACTAGTATTGAATACGCTGATTAGTAGCTCTAATATTAAAAAATCAGCTAATAATGCCTTATTTTAAGATCAACAATCGTAGGAAGTTTTGTCACTTTGTGTTCAGTATTCCATTGTATTATGATAGGAAGATTAAATCTGAAATTTTTGACTTTCTGCAATTATAGACTCAACCTTGAGCATAGCATTAATGTCATTATTTGCATAAAATAATATATGAAAAGAGCAAAAAATCAAAGCAAGATAGAGGGTATTTATTTCTTGCCCATTTTGTCATTTTTTATATGTCAATTTCTGAGCTCTAAATGAGCTCTCCTGTTTCAGACAGTGATTGTAGGCCTGCTGATACTCCTTGGGATGGTATTGGGATGTGAACCTGGGATGTTAGTAGCCCTGATCCAGCAAACAAACTTCAAGACCTTTCCTACAAAGTAGCTACTAAAGGGGGGAATAAATGAATTCACACTGCTCAATCACAGACACACAGAGCTTGCAAGAGAGCAAGAGACTCCCTCCACCATAAACAAAGGGGGAGAAGTGTCTCCAGTGAGTCAGATCTTCTGCTTAGACACTGACCTTAAGCACTTAAGGGCTCTAGTTATGTGCCTAAAATTAGACAGCATGAACCCCCCCAAGTATATTGATAACCAAAATGGCATGACTCATACATCTATTTAAGTCTGTGCAGTGTTCAGAAAAACTCAGTCCCAGCTGGGACCTTGAGGTTCTAGCATGATACGTATGGATCATAATAAAATGCAAAGAATCCCTTTCCCCTAAATATAATTATGCAAAAGATCAGCATTTCCAATTAATTCTGTCTTATATATCTATTTTAGAATAGTAGCAAATGTCCTTTGGAGGTGCCTACTTCTCTGCTGACCCTAATTGAGACTAGAAGGTTAGCTTGGAGTAGGTACCCAAGTTTCAGGGGGTTGTAGTCAGGTGAGTCAAATCCTACCCAGCATGATTAGGATTACAGTTTTATTACAAGTGCCAGAAAAACATAGACTGGCCCCGATGCATATTAAAATAATGTCAAAAGTCACTAACTAAAAATAGCCTTTGTTTCTAAAGACTGCTGAACAATGATCATATGAATGTTACAATAATAAGGTAGTCAGTTTGAGTAGATAATAGGTATTGCCATTTTCTTGTACAAGTCATAGTAGTACCATATAACATCCACTTTGCGTATGTTTAAATGACACCAAAACCAGTTTCTCTTAACTGTCTTATTAAGAACAGAGAGACATATGTGCTGAACATCCAAGGTAAGATGTAGGTCCTGTAACACCATTTCTTTCCATTCCAGTAAAGTTGCTGACAATAACTGACAAATAAAGGACCTTTCTTTCAGTCACTGAGAAGTAGGAAAGGAAATGTTTGAAGGATTAATGGAGGAAGAAACCTCCTGACCTCCTTCGTGTGTAGTCTGGGTCACAGAAATGTCCTTTTTCAGAGAACATGTAGGTAAAGAGTACATCTCAAATAAAACAGAGAAAGGGAAAGAGCAAAATGCTTTAAAATTGGCTTTTCTCCACTTCCTATACATTCAGAACATAGAGGGCATGCCTGAATGACGATCCAAAATATTTCTTCTGAGAAAAGTAACTAAAAAAAACAAAAAAAGCCCAAACTATCAGGAAGCTTCAACTTTATGAAATCAGTAGGTAAACAAGTAAAATCACTGCAATCCAATTGGACTGAATGACAGAAAGGAAATGCACTAAAGGATGCATTCTGCACAAAGGTGTAAAGGCTTCTCTTACTTGGTATGAATTCTGATAGTTGTTCAATGATCCGTGTGTAGATTCTGTTTATATTTGTGTTAAAGGATCACATCACTGCAAAATGTACACACATGAACATCCGCTTAAAATCTGAAAAAAATCAAGGGCTGGTGCCCCATGAAAGCTTTAAGGCATTATGTGCCTCTGATAGCTGCTAAAATAGCACTACAGTTAAACCAGACTGACAGTAATGTAGAAAATCTGGCTAAAACAGTAAACAGGCATCTTGTTATTATATGATAGAAAACAAATGGGGAACTTTTAGCTTGACCTACAGCTGTCACCAGGTGTTATCACTTTGTATATTTCTCTGTGAATACCCTAACAAAGACAGTCTCAGCATATCAGTTCTTTTTTCACTCCTTTGAGTGTTTATTTTTGTTGCTAGGAAAGTTACATCTAGAATTTAGGAACCTGTTGATTTAGAGCTGGCACAGGTAAAAAAGCCTTGTCACATCACTGATGCATAGTGTATGACCACACTGCAAGCACTGCAATGTGCTGTCAACATATGAAAGCTAGCTTAAAAATTAGCTAATTCAGATGCCACAAACCAAGCTGGAGCAACAGGGAGCTCGGTAAGAACTTCCTGAGTGAATATTCACCCACCTCTCTGGCAGGCAAAACTCCATGCTGTGTGGAGTTGCTCAACTGCTCTTGGTAGCAATAATAACTAATCCCGTTGTGCCTCCTCTGCTGTGGTCACAGCAGTGAGGGTGGTGTAGAGACAGTTTTGGCTTGTTGATTGTGGAGTGCTAAAAGAGTCACAGGTTATTTTTGCACTGCAGCCAGCATGTGTGATTCAATCCACAGAGAGCTGTCACGGAGGAAGAAGGTGCTATTTTAATGTCATCAAGATGGAACAGGACTTCATACCATTTTCCAGCTCGAGTTCCCCACACAGAGGTTAGAGATGTCAGCCTACATTTCTGCTGTAATTTTTCAAGAAGAAAAGCTTTTGTTTTAAAATCCAAATATTCTGTGTAATTTTTATTTTTTTAGAAGGAAGACTCTCCTTGAAACTGCATCAGATCCAGAGTTCCTTGAGGATCAGTATACTTATAACAATACGTGGATCATTTATACACTAGACCATAGCGTGTCTTTCAGAGTCATCATAGTCTAATATCAAGGCCTCGTGTTCACATCCTGCACTGAGCTATTATAGACTATTGTGTCAGGCTTGCCTGGAAGAGTGGGGAGCACTTGAATGCATGGATTATTGGCGCAATAGACTGTAATGGTATGTCAATTGTCAAGGCCTGTGTGGGATACTTTCCTATGCGGATCATTAACAAAGGAGCTGACACTCTATCATGTCAGTGCAGCTGCCAAGTGCACACACCAACTCTGCATATTAACACCCCCTATGAAATTCTGAGTAAGGAGAGTGTGTGCCCACTCCTGGCACTTGAAATTCACTCCATTTATGTATATTTAATAATTACATACGTGCTCATGCTGCAAAAAAACTGTGGCAAGAAAAAGTGGAGCCCCTTTAAAAAAATTAAGCAAAACTTTCTCAATGAGCAGTACATTGCTCTTCTGTAGCACTTTGCAACAGTGACCTCAGAATGCTTTGCAAATAAAATAGTTTATGTTATCCCCAGGTGACCCCTATTCCATAGGTGGGGAACTGAATCACAAATATTAGTTACAGAGGACACTCAAGTCACAACCAACACTTCTGAGACCCAGAAGAAGAGGCAATAGCATACACTACATAAAAATGTATTGTGAGAATCTTTACAAATACATGGAACTATCCATCTCTCTCTCTTTTCCTTCTCTATACTTGTAAGCAGAGTTCTGTTTTTGCTCACAGCTCTTGTCACATGTACACTTATAGGCATTTCTCCTTTTCTCTCTTTTATTAAGAAATTTAATACTTCATAAAAGTACTTCAGAACTTCAGAAAACATTTACTTGCATCCAGTGGATGACAGTAGAAAGATGGCTCTCTTTGGTTTGTTCCCTTATGGCCATAGAACATAAAAAATGAAACTTCTGGTTGCAACATTTTTCTCCTAATATCTAGATCTTGATCCAGTCCATTATCACCATTGTTAGTGAGACCAGATTTTACACTTGCACAATGCTTCAACTGTAGGTAGTATGTTCTCTGCTTATGGAGATGCATTTTCTTAGTGAAGACAGTCTGTTTTCTGCAGGCTGGAGCATTTATTGGTTTGTATGGAGTATCAAGAACAACCTTTCCTTACAGGTAGAATGTAAAAAAAGTCATCTGCATCAAGGCATTACCTGGACAAGCTCCATCCACCCTTGAACAATGTAAATTATTTCGATTCAATGACCATGATGCTAATGGAAAATTACATATTGTTGTCTCTGATGCCAAACCCAAAGGCTGAAGCAAAGCCCACTGAGGAAAGCAAAAACCTTTTTATTGTTGTTTAATGATCAGGAACTCAGGTCTTGGGTTTGGGGAAAATATTCATACAGTAGCCAGAAGAAAAGGCAGAGAAAGAAATGAGTAACACTCTTGAAAGTATTTACTTAAGTGACTTTAATAAGACTAAAATAATGAAAATTTTATATGTAGCCAGTAAATCTTTCACTCAAATAACTTGTTAAATTGTTTAATGTTTAGTTTTTGATGCTAGCATTGGGGGGGTTGTTGTGTTTTTTCCTTCTTTTTGTGGGGGTGAGGCACCACAATATTCCAATCAAAATAAAATAAATGAAAAATAGTCCAAACTCCCTTCCTCTATTTTTATTACATTCTTGCCTGAGTGAGTATTTCTTTCTGAAAGACTTTAAATTGAAGTAACTTTTTCAAGTCCACAGGAATAGAACTGACTTAGTCATTAAACAAAAGCTAGCACAAACTTCTAGGTAAAGCAATGGGAATTAAAAATACAAATAAACACAACAACCATAATTTTCCAGCAGTCTATTTGGTTTAAAAATAAGAAAAATAGATTTGTACAAGGTAAGAGCTAAATATAATAAAGAGTTCCAATTAATTGTTGCTGAAATTTATTTGTGGAAAGATGGAGAGACCATGAAGCAACTACAACAATGGATAATATAAAAGTAAAGTTAGTGACAAGAAAAAGATATAGCCAGAAGGTTTGAAGATTATGATTGTGAGACTCCAGTCTGATTTGCTAGAGGATGTACTCATCCCCTGGAGAATGAGCATTCCCAATTATTATTTCTAAGATCAATAGAACTCAGGAGTAAGAAACAGTGAAAACTGGATGTGGTCAAGGTTATGCAAGCTGAAAAATATAAATAATGAGCAAACTGTTTGTAAAGCAAGTGTTGCATCTGAAAGAAAGTGATTCCATTTAGTACAGGTTCATTTAAATTTATGAAACGGTGAGATGCTGTTTTATCTAAATCTGTTTACAGAATCACAGATCACAAAGTGGTTGAGGTTGAATAGGACCTCTTGAGATCATCTGATCCACCTTCCCTTCTCAGACCACCATTAACTAGAACAGGTTGTTCATGGCTGTATTCAGTTGGGTTTTGATTATCACCAAGGATGCAGACTTCGAAAACTCTCTGGGCAACCTGTCCCAGTGTTCAGCTATCCTAACAGTTAAAAAAAATTTCTTACAGAATTTCCCAAATTTCAGTTGATGCTTGCCACATTTTGTATTGTCACTGAGCACAAATGAGAAAAACCTGACTATAGCTTTTACTTCCCCATCAGGTATCAATACACGTGGATAAGATTCCCCTGATCCTTCTTTTCTTCAGTCTGGACAATCCTGGCTCTCTCAAACTCTCCTCATATGAAAGATGCTCCTCTCCCTTAATTTTCTTTGTGGTTCTTTTCTGGACTGTCTCCAGTATGTCTGTGTCTTTTTTGTACCTGTGAGTGCAGAGTTGGACCCAGATATATCTCACTGGGCCTGAGCAGAGGGGAAGGATCACTTTCCTTGACTATCTACCAATTCTTTTCCTCATGCAGCCCAGGAAGCAGTTGGAGAGCAATTGCCTTCTTTGCTGCAAGGGGACACTATGGGCTCATATTCCACCTATTCCAACATGACACCAAGTGTCTTTTTTTACACAACTTTCTTCCAGTCAGTCAGCCCTCAGCCTGTACTGGCCATAGAGTCAGATGCAGAACTTGTAATTTGTCTTTTCTGTACTTCATTAAGTTCTTGTCAGCTCATTTCTCCAGCCTGCTGAATGGCAACACAGGCATGTGGTGTATGAACCACTCTTCCCAATTTCATATCATCTGCAACTTAGCTGGGGCTCTGCTCTGTCCTAATCCTGGTCAGTAATGAAGGTGTTACCCAGTGTTGGTCTCACTATCAATCTCTTGGGTGCTTTGCTATTTAACTGGCCTCCAACTGGGCTTCATGAAGGTGGTCACAACCCTTTGAGCTTTGTAATTCAGTCCCTTTTAAATACACCTCCCTATCTGATTATCTAGTCTGTATTTCATCAGTTTATGAGTGAGGATAGAGTCAAAAGCCTTGCTAAAGTCAAGGTGAGCATTATCCACTGCCCCCTCCGATGTGTTCCCTGTGTCAAAAGTCTTTTAGGAGTGACATACTTACCCAAAATCCAAGCATGGGACTTTGTGAATGGCAAAGAGTTAGACAAGTCTTTGCAAGCACAGCTACAGAGACACAACTTACTCACACGAACTTAGTGCATTGTTTTGGAGATTTGGGATGTGTATGTGTCCAGCTGGATGGAACTCAGCTGAAATAATTTAATTACTTTTACAATTTTCTTTCTGAGCATGAAAAGACCACTTTGGATGAAGGTAATTACATGAGATGATTGAATTCTGCTAGGTTATGATAGTATGGTGATTGCTTGTAAGTTTTATACCTCTGTTGCCCTTAATCATTTCAGTTAAGTCATTTCAGTCATGCTTAGTTCACAGCCTTTTTTTGACAGTGCCAGTGGACATTCATGTGTGTGAAACTTCCAGAGTTCACAGCTGCTTCCTTTTCTTTATTGGCAGCTGCCCAAATGCCTACCTGCATCAGATGTAGTAGACTAACATATCAGAGGGAACCAAATTCACCAAAACATTTATGGAAACTTTTTCTTACTAATATTATCATTATTTTTTGACAAGGGCTACATGAAACACACAATATTCTCTATTACACAAAGAAAAGCTGCATGTGGTGCATGGGATACAGAAATACCAAATAGTACAATTTTCAACTGATCGTGGTTGCTCACTGCTTGCTCTAATATTCTAGAAACGTGGTTCAGATTATCTGAATTTGCTTGAGATAAGGGAATGTGCTTTGATCACTTGAGCTTTCAGACAAGTTCATTAGTTATCTGTAAATCAGTATATTGATTTTTGGATTGTTTGCTTATAAGTGGGTAAAGGACTTGCTTACTGGCTGGTCATTCAACTTCATAACCTAAATGAATGTGGCCAGCAGCTACAAGGTATTCTGATTTTTGGCAACAGAAGTCTTACAAGAAGTACATACATGACATTACCTCAAGAGACTAAAGGATTTGAAACATTTGATCTGGAAATCAGAAGCAACATACTCTGTGCTGCTGGCTTTCAGCAGCCAACCTTCTTCTTTTATTATGATTATGCAAACCACTTTTTATTATACAAATAATAATAAATTAATCCATATATTTGACATATTTAGAAATATCATGGGATCTGATATGGTTTTTTAATAAAGTCTTGAAAACATCTGCCTTTGCCTGTTATTGCATTCATGTTAAAAAGAAACACCTTTCTTTCAGACAAATGGATCACTTGGGCCCAAATATTCTAAACATCAATAAAGCTAATCAGGCTTAATATTGAAAGGAGTATTTAACTGAAGATTAAGCTGCGAAAACAAACTGAGAAGCAGGTTCTTCTCTTTCCTCAACTGCAAACTGAAACTGAAGAAGCTTATCATAATCAAGTGACGAGTTGAACTTAGCACTTATAGTGTCTAGCCTTATGAGCAAATAGTGATATTTATTGATGGTATTAATGTTTTTAAATAGGCTTAGATCTTTTATAATACCACCGACATTTCATTTTATGGAACATGGAATGTAGAGGCTGTAAAGTCATGATTAATATTGCTAACAGTAATAAGTGGAAGTGCAATAGTCATTTTTGTGCGTATTTGCTTATATTATGTGAATGCCTTCAGTGTCTGAAGAAGCTCTATAGGGATGCAAATTTCCCCAGGTTTGGAAATTGATTGACTTCTGAAAATATTGCCCAGAGGGACAGAAAAGAGTTCAGATTATGCACTTTAACTGTTAACTGACCAAAGGCTGTGATAGTGACTTAAGAGGTATATATCCTAGCTGTGCAATTAGCTGTATTATTTAATCTTTCCCAGCATGTGCTGCTGTTCAGTGGGGATTTGAATGTGTTCAGCATCTCAGTTCTGCAGAAAAAGATGCTAATCATCCAAAGACTTCTGAAAGAAAATTACAAGATCAGAATAAAACTGAAATAAGTTTTGAGCAAGTGAAAGAAATCAGAACAGAAAATCAGCTCTACCCTTGCCTAGTTTTGTGAAAGGCTGCCAATTTTTGACTGTTGCAGCTGAGCAGTACAGTAAGAGGTCTGAAAGTGAATTGCTTAGAATATCATTTAAGAAGGTCATCCATCCATACGAATAAACAAAATTTGTGAAATAATAAAGATTATCCTATAGTAGAATGGTACAAAAAGGAAAAGGTAATAGGATGGTAAAAAGAACTTTTATCACCTAACCTTCAGGCTAACCTGAAGATAGCAAATTATCAGCTCATCTATGCCTCAGTGATCTCCATTCTAGTTTTTGTTGTTATGTTTCCATTTTATGGTTAAGTAAATCTCAGTACAGTCACCAGAAAACATACCCAGAATCACCCTCAAGATTATAGATTACAGACCATACTCTTAACTGGGGTGACTGTGCTTAAGTTTCAAGGCTTTTCAATTCTTTTTTCTCTTGTTTGGTTTTTTTTAAAATTTATGCTGTTACAATGACTGCAGGTAGTAATTGGGAAGAAAACCAGAAAGGATAGAGAATTTCTTATACCTAAGCATTTTAAGAATTATAAAATAAGGAGTAAAAAAAGATTCTTTTCCCTTGCAACTTAATTGAGCAATTTTTTTGTCTGTTGAAATGGTTAAAAATTGTCTAGAATATTCAGATACATGTGCAGTGTCTTGCTGTAAAACCTGTCCTTTTCTTCTTGAGTGTAAGATAATGCAAGCCTGTTTGACATACAGGAACTGCTGTGAAACAGTGGCAACTCACTTCAAAGAATATACAGAAAATTCTAATTCTTGGATTATTCTTTCTATGGCTGTTTTTCAAAATGGAATAATAATCAGGGAACATCACTAGAGATGCTGCACTTTTTGATTTCTTGGCTAGTGGTTCAGCTCTGTCAGTAATATCTGTACCCTGTTCTATGCTTTCAACAAGGATTGCAGTTTTTTCTCTTTAAAGAAGGAGAAAACAGTTAGTTTCCCATTTTATTCTGATGTTTAAAAACTCCCTAGGGCACAGACTACCCTCTCAATGCACAAGCCTGCATCTCCTATTACAGACTCATATAATCATAGAATATTTTAAATTGGAAAAGATCTCTTTGATCACTGAGTATAGCTGGTATCCTGGCATTGCCAAGTTCACCACTAAACCATGTACCTAAGTACTACATGAACATGTCTTAAATACCTCCCGGGATGGTGACAAAACCATTTCCCTGGGCAGCCTGTTGCAGTGTTTGACAACCTTTACCACGAAGAAATATTTCCTATTATTCTATCCAAACCTTTCTTGCTGCAACTTGAGGTCTATTCCTCATGTTACCTGTGAGAGGACACTGGCCCCCACCTGGCTATCATGTCCATTCCCATACTTGTAGAGAGTGATGAGATCTCCCTTGCACCTCCTTTTCTCCAGACTGAACAATCCCATCTCCCTCAGCCTCTCCTCATGTGACTCACGCTTTAGACACTTCACCAGCTCCATTGATGTTCTCTGGACACACTCCAGAACCTCAGTGTTTTTCTTGTAGTGTGGGCCCAAAACTGAACACAGGATTTGAGGTGTGGCCTCACCAGTGCTGAGTACAGGGGGTCCTGCTGGACACACTGATACAGGCCAGGATGCCATTGGCTTCTTGGCCCCTGGTCACAATCTGGACCATGTTCAGCCTCTGTGTACCAACACCCCCTGGCCCTTTTCCACTGGGCAGTTTTCCAGTCACTCTGTCACCAATCTGTAGAAATGCAGGGGATTGTTGCGACCTAAGCACAGGACCCAGCACTTCAACTTGCTGAACCTCATACAGTTGACATTGTCACATTTATCCAGCCTATCCAGATCCCTCTGCATAGCCTTCCTGCCCTCCAGCAGATCAACATTCACACCCAACTGGGTGTCATTTGCAAACTGGCACAGGATGCACTCAATCCCATTATCCAGATCAATGATAAAGATATCAAAGAAAATATTAGTACTATTGGTACTAACGAGACTTGAAGAAAATGTGTGCAAAGTGTTCAGAATCCTGAAAGACTAGAGACAGCAGGATGTTTGTCATTGTTTCTGTGTATAGAAGATAAAACTCATGTATATCATAAATAAAGTGACATATTTCAACCTGTTTTCTTAGTCCCTGCTTCATATTAAGTGGATAGTTATCAAAAATATTTTTGGGTTTATAGTGATCTTATCCTCTGCTTTTTAATCATAGCATTTTAGTATTTTAGTTGAGAAAGAAAGCATTCTGTATGGTAAGAATCTCATCGCAGTTATTCAAGGACAAAATAATTACTGAAAAGACAGAAATATTCTCTCCATGGAGTCACTCTCTATCTGTTTGATCTACTGAGGAGTTAGAGATTTCATATACTGAGTGGCCATGGTTTGTTTTTTGGGGTTTTTTTCAATGATAGTACTTCTTCTTACAAGTGCTATGCATTTAGACATCTGCAAGAATAAAAATGGTGTTTGGATAAATCCATATATTATATTTGTCTATTGATATATGGATGTATACTTTGAAAACTTGACTTCTCGCCATGAATAAGGGTATCTTTGTAATATTCCTCTGAGGGAAAGAAATACAATTAGATCTGTTTTACAGGCATGAAGGAAAGAGATTAAGGACTAAACTTAGAAAGGTACCTGAGGACTATTCACAAAAGGTAGCTGTAGTCAGTCATTTCCAGAGCATGATTTACAGTGCTTGAAGACGGGCTTTGAATCAACCCCTGGAGTTTCTCTCTCTTTGTCTCACTTTGTGGAGTCATCCTGGGATGATTAGTTCCCCTAGGCTAAAGTTTGCGTTTGACAATATGCAGTGCAAGCCTGTGTTTCAGACACGTCTTTTCAATTGTCTAT
>VZTZ01008381.1:328052-390552 GCA_013400955.1 Drymodes brunneopygia | reverse complement strand
GCTTTAGGGAGTGAGGAAGCACTGTTAGGAAGTGGGCAAGGCAATTAATTCTGAAGAAGTGTCTGATTTAGCAGCTTGACTGGCCAGGACTTCTCCCAGGTTGACTCTTACCTACCAGGCTTAGCAGGGATGGTCGGTGGTGGTAATAGTTTAGCCAAGCACTGATAGTAAAATGATACAGTATTTTTCTTTCCTCTAGAGAATTAAATAATTTCAAAATGTTTCATGCCTCCAGGTATGCAGCATTATTTTGAGATTAGCTAAGTTTTATATCACTTTGTAAACTAAATTCATTAACTTTCTTATTTATTCCCTATGACAAAGAATTGGTGAACATTTGTGCAATAGTTTTAGTGCTTATTATTTTGGTGTATATTTTGTATTATGTTTCTGTTAGACGTTTCTTGCTGTTTGTAAGCAGGTCGAGATTATCACTTCACTTTTCCTGTTTGAGTACACTAGTTCCTGTTTC
This sequence comes from Drymodes brunneopygia, assembly GCA_013400955.1. NCBI lineage: Eukaryota > Metazoa > Chordata > Aves > Passeriformes > Petroicidae > Drymodes > Drymodes brunneopygia. The sequence continues at coordinate 390,080 of VZTZ01008381.1, read as the reverse complement.
ACCTACTCTTATGCTGGTTGCATATGTGAAGTGAAGATGGGGCAAAAGAGGAAAATTAAATATGATACCCTTAAATATTCCAGCAAATGAAATACCAGAAACATAGACAAGTTAAGAATCGTAGGTCTTTTCTTCAGACTTGTTTAATTATAAAAATGCAGTGATAAACACAGCAGTTCAATAGCCCAAGGATGGTGCTTACAAGGATAAGAAATTTATACCTTCAGCTACTGCAAAAGTCAAGTTTTGGTGACATAAGCAAAACTAAGCAAGAAGTTTAGTAGCATGTGAAGTTATAATATCTGAATAATATCCACCTCAGTTGTTTGTTTTCTCTCAAAGCCCAACAAAAACACATGTTCTGGTCACCCAGGCTGTCCATGGGAAATCGCCACTCTAGTACATCAATAAAAATTTGGGGGAGAGCAGTGGAGTTGTCAACTCCTAATTGTTCCATTCATGAAAGACTGTAAGACTCTTCCATTAGCATAGCTGCTCTTGAGCCACTGCACAACTTTATGTCTTTCCACTGGGAATTGGTTCTTTATGTTATCAAAAGCAGGAGGCATTTCCTCAATTGGTATGAAGGCTGAGGCTTGTAGGTAATGGAGCTTCAAATTGAATTCTGGATTAAATCCATGCTGAGTTGCCAATCCAGTACTTTGTGTTCTTTGCCAATAGCTTTGGCTCAAGTGAAAGAAACAGGCTTTGTTCTAAACTGGTGCAAATTCCTTGGTTGCTGTGATTGTAGCTTGTTCAAAGTGAGTGATCACATATGTGAGTCTTAAGTAGAGCTGTGCAAAACTTGGCAGCTTGAGTGCACAAGGGGTTTGGTGAACCTTCATTTGGCTTCTATGTTTATGGGTTTGAATTAGTGTTAGGAAAATTAAAGGATTGGGTAGGAGATGCACTAAAAGGAGGCATCTCAAGAAGTAAAATGAGTCACAGAGAGACATCAAAAGTAGATGCAATTAAAAGAGAGGGACTGTAAAAATAGTTTGCTACAATTTAGATACAATGTTATTATTTAAATACATTTGTTCTAGTTTAGACATAATATACAGTATGAAAAGATACAACCTTAAAGAGAAGCTTGCTTTATTTTGGGTTTTTGTTTGGAATTTTTTAATTGGGTTCACGGGTTTTTTTCCTGTTTCTTTCCTTTTTATTTTTTCTGTCGAAGTGACTTCCTCACCCACTGGAAATAAGAGCAAAAGCATAACTTTCCAGAATGAACACCAACAATGATTTACTTAGTTCTGCCTTGCTCATATTAGGCTTTATAATTTGTATGTCTTCCTTGCCAGAATACTCATACTCATTAGCTGTTTTCAATTCTTTTTAATTTAAGATTTACACATTAATAAATTATGTGTAAGTAGTAGGCTATGGTAAATGGCTCTGCTAAATAGCTGCCTTAGTAAGAAACTATCTAGGAGGAGAATAGGCCCTTTTAAATATTTCTGCGTATCTTCTTTGTCCTCCAATGTTGTATTAGAGTGAAGAAATGGTAATAGGTAAAAATTCCTTCCTTTGAGAGAAAAGAATTTAGGGTTAGCTCATTGAGTAACTGATGAAATATACTTAAAAATGTAACTTTATGAAGTTGTCTTTCCCATTCTATGCACCTACATTATTGCTTAATAACAACAGCCATGAGATATTCTGACATGCTATGCTCTTATAAATCATGGTGTTCTCCTTGGAAGAAAATATATTTTTACAACTACCACTTCCCTTGTTTTTCAAATGCAAACTGATTGACTAACTATCATTTTCCCCTCAGTCTCCCTATTCAAAATTACCCTTGTGTAATTTTCAACCACTCTCAGTGAAGAAACCCTGACCAAGACAGAGAGACAATGCAAAGTACTCCTGTCCACTACCTCAAACTGTGAGTGCATGGGACCACTGGAGTGGTGAAAATGGGTGGTTTGCTCTTATTTTCTCCTGAGGACCAACTCTACTTGCCCAATAACCATGGAACCCTTAAGTTGCTTTTAAGGTGAGAAGGGTAGAAACCAGTTTGTATTAAGGATGCAACTTTAATGAGACACATATGGAAATGCCATCAATGTGACGATATAAAATGTATCTATATTTTCAAGGCAAAACTTCAAGATTTCAAAACCAATAATGAGCAGCATAGGGCAAATAGTAACACAGACATGGATGAAAATCTAGGCTATCTATTAGCATCTGATGTTGACTCAGCAGGGGAATCCTTCCTCTGGGTTGTTCTGTAATCAGTGCTCCTGTATTTATGCATCTCATTTTTCCAAGAGCAAATGGAGCAGAGCTGGTGATTCTTACCAGTCCTTTGCACAGTAGCAATTCTGAGGTTTTAGCCAAATTTTAAGCAAATCCCAAGAAGAAATTATTTTAACACAGATGTGTAGCAGAAGAATTGTGGCAGAACTAGCAATTTATTTCCAAGGACCTTTCCTGTGAAAGGGGCTGTCATTTGTCAGTGATCATGAGAAAATTCATGTCCGCCAGTTCTACTGATTATAGTTTTATTTGACTCGAAACATAAACCATTGGTCTAATAACAAGAGAAAGCTTCTATTTCTTAAGCACTACAATGCCATTCAGAAATTAGGGTATAGGTTGGGATACAGCTACAGAATTTCTGGTACTCACGCTGGCTGTTTTTGAGTTATAGCACACAATTAAATATTTTAGAACTAAATCTACCACCAAAGAAAAATCCTTAGGTACCTCTAACTAAAATACTCAGGTACCTCTAACTTTGCATGCAAGAGAAGATATTTGAATATTTCTATAATTAAGTCAAATTAATTTGAGCACAATTTCTGGGAAAGAAAAAAGCAGCTAGGTTGAAAACATGCAGCTAATGAACAAAATAAATAGGAGAAGTGATGTAAAGCATTGTTTTTCTAAGTAGAAAATCTTAAAAAGAAAAAACAAAGGGAGCGATATCTCGTTTCATTTATATTAAAATTATCCTATTGCGTTAGCAAAAAAAATTAAAAAATATTCCTCCAATAAAATGCAATAGGATCATTCAGTGGATCCATGAACACAGCACAGCCTATTAAAACTCTATAATTTTTACAACAGTTTGGAAAGAAACACTGTATTTTTATCTGACTGTTTACTTTTCACCCCTTTAAAAACTTCGTCATGAGAGGATATGCTTTGGTTAACCAAAGATGAATTATAATTTTGGGTACAAATCCCTACAAAACAAATAGCGATGTAAGAAAATCACAAGATGAAAGCCAACTAATTTGGTTGGCAAGGATGTTTCTGTAAGGAAAGTACTTATAAGACACTTTAGAAAGAGGGAGATAATTCATGTAACAAGAAAATAGTCTCACTGGTTGAAGTAAACACTGATACACACACTGAACATCCACCTAAAAAAGTATATTAATTTACAAGATACCTTGAATTTAGTTAATGTTGGCATAATTTCCTGAAGTGAGAAAAATAAGCAAATGAAAGTGGAACTAGTTATAGCTGTATGCCTTTCCCTTTTTTATTTTTAAGAAACAAGATATATTTAATAATAATAATAATAAAACCCCAAAACACATTTGGGATTTCATTGAATTAGTTTCTCACATAACTCTGCTAAAGACAAATGATGACAAAACCAATATGTTGTTGTTACCTATTAGTATTTTCATATGTGATTATCAATAACAGTAAAAACAATCATATGAGGCCTTTTCTTATTACAGAAGTGTTAAAATCCTCCATAGAGTTTAAATAATATGAGTTGGTAGAGTCCATAGGGGAAATTATGTAGGATGATTTTACAGAGAAAGATATTTAGGTCTCAAAGATCTGAACAATTTTTTTTTACTTTTCCATTTCATGTATTTCACAAGAAAGATTATTAAATCTTAGTGTCACCATGGCTAGCACTTAGACATTCTGTAATTTTTCTAATTACAGTATTTCTTCAACCTGATGTATTGCCAGTTAACAGTTCATTTTTCAGCCAGCTCTTATTCCAGCAAGTCATAATTGCCTGCTACACAAAGCTCTTTACACAGGATCCACAATAAACCCTTTCCTTATAATTAACTACCCCACAAGGAGGTCTCTGGTCAGAAAGTTTTGAGAACTGTTTCTTGTCTCCCTTCTGCATCTTACCACTGCTATAAGGGCCCAAGAAACAGCCCATCATCTTTCTATATGTGGTTATGACTTCAAAGAAAGACTTGTTCTGGGGAAACATTTTTTCCCCTTTGTCATCCAAGTTTACCTTATGTATATGGAAGCCAGATGTTTTCTGCCTTTCTACAAACCAGTATAACTGGTAAAGTAATCCAAAGTGTGTCTTTTACGATCTATTCACTGAAAGTCAAATGTTTTCAGGAAACAGGACTGAAGAATATTGTGAAAAAAAATTACTTGGATCTAGTTTTTCTGGGAAAAAAAGCAAATCTCTATTTTGAAAAGCTAGAAAGACATTTTGAAAAATGTTTAGCACCCCAACTCATAACCAAAATATTTGTAATTTCAAAATATCCATGTATATATGTAATTTTGAACAGTGCTGCTCTTCACTCACATACTTTGTGATTTTTCATTCAGTGACTGTTTGTGGGCTTTTTTATTAATTTTCTTCTTTTGCAAAAACCTCACCTCCTTTCTTTACAGCTATAGTTCCTCTGAAACTTGCAAGATGATCCTACGTTGGAATGAACGCAGTTTTGCAGTCATGTTCACAATGGTTTATCTTTCTACAAAATGTCCTGAGAGTATGATATGATCATATGAAAGCTATAAAGGAAAAATAATTATGACTATCACAAATGGAATTCAAAATATCAGCAATTTTACAGTTTTTACATAATGAAGTGATAGCCTTTTCTTATAGCATCTACTATTTTCTCTACCTACTCAATACTTACTCCAACGGGTGCTAAATTTGCAATGTATCTTCTTTGCTTATTTTGCTATGATTGTCTTATTTGCTTCATTGTATTTTTGCCATGTATGACTTCTGGCTGAATCCATTCAGGGATTGAAGTATCTATGGGACAATTTTGTTATGCAAATTCACCATTTAAGGATTATGATTATTTCTGAAACATGCAGTTCTTTGCTGTATACAAGTTGTCAATTCACATTGCAAGGCATCCCAGCTCCTGAAGGTGGGAAGGGAGCACTCCAGGAATGTGACCCTGAGCCCTCACACAGAACCTCTACTTTGAAGAATCTCATGTTAGTAGTTGAAAAAGTGACAGGGACAAATTCAGTGAAAATGAGTAAAAGGAAGAACTGATATCAAGTTTCTTCAGTGAGCCCATACTGACAAAAGCTTTGTTCATGTGAGCTCCTCCAACTCACCAGGAAAGCATCTTGGGCTGACTATGCAAACAGTTTCTTAAGTGCTGTTTTTGAGTTCTGTGGAGTGAAAATTTTGGTGATAAGGATGCGGCGAAGCCATAAATCTGAGCTTCAGGATATGGAGATAGCTCCAGGTATTCAGCCTCCAAAAGTGTTTCTGGGGTGTTGTGCTCCCTCTGACCCTAACTGAATGATCTAACTGAAATAAATTAGGTTTCATTACCCAATCTCTCTTTAATCTTTCCTACTGGTTAGGTTTGGAAGGATTTCACTCCTCATCTGCTCTTTTCTAGGTTTCAATATATTTTCTATAGTTTTCAATTAAGTGTCTTGGAACTATGTCAGAATCACAGAATGGTTGAGGTTGTCAGGCACTTCTGGAGGTTGTCTGGTCCAATCTCCTGTTTCATCAGGGCCACCGAGAGCCAATTGCCCAAGACTTTGTCCAGATATCATTTAAATATCCCCTCTGCAGAGTCATCCTCACCATAAAATCTGTTTCCTGATATTTAGAGGGAAACTATTTTCAAGTTGTGCCCAATGCCTCTGTCAGTGGGCACCACTGAAAGCTCTCTGCACCCTACCTTCAGTTATTTGCACACATGGATGGAAACCCTCTGAGCCTTCTCTTCTCCAGGCTGAACAGACAAAAACCTCTCAACCTCTCCTCATATGTGAGGAGATTCAGTCCCTTAATCATTTCAGTGACCCTTTGCTGGTCTCGTTTCAGTATCTTCATGTCTTTCTTGTAATGGGAAGCCCTGAACTGGACCCAGCATCCTGGTTGTGGCCTAACCAGGGCTGAATAGAGAAAAAGGATCACTTTTTCTTGATCAAGATTTCTTGATGTGCTGAAAGTATTTTTCCTTATGCATCCCAGGATACTATTCACCCTTGTTGCAGCAGCGACACATTGCTGGCTCACGGTCAACTTGGTATCCAACAGCATCCCCAGATCCTTCTCTGCAAAGCCACTTTCTAGCAGGATGGATCCAGCCTCTGCTTGTTCCTGGCTTTTCCTCCCCATGTGCAGGACACTGCACTTCTCTTTGTTAAAATTAGTAAGGCCCCATCAGGCCATTTCTCCACCTGCCAAGGTCTCTCTGGAAGAGAGCACAGCTGCTTGGCACGTCATCCACTCCTCCCAGTTTGGTGTGATCTGCAAACTCAGTGAGGGTAGACTCTGCCTCATCATTCAGAGCATTAATGAAGCTGTAGAATAGAACTGGACCTACTCTTGACCCATGGGGTACACTGCTAGGTGCTGGTGCTGGCCTCCAACTAGAATACAATACAAATATAGTTTGGTGGTAAATTCCCTGAAAACTGACTTAGTCGAATATACTAAAACTTTAGTTTTCTAAAATGAGCTAAGGTCAGGAAGCCTGCAAGCCGAATATTAACTCCCAGGACACCAGGAGCTGATACTCATATAATTGAAGAACATACTTAAAAGTCAGAGTCATAGCATCACTCTAGGGAGGAGAAATGGAAAACAGCCTTGAACAGATTGTAAATATCAGCACTTTAAGTATTCTCATCTAACTAAACATTACTTAAAATCTTTACATGTAATTATTTCTTCCACAAACCCTGTTTAGAGCAGAGGAGTTGTCTGCTGAAATTAAGATATTAATAATCGAACTACCCATACAGACATTTTTGTTTATTTTAGTTGCCAGGTTAATTTGTTATAGTTAGGACAAAATGAATGGCAAGAGACATTAACATCTATCAGTAAATAAATTAACTATTAAATTTAGATGTAAACAAACACTTAGGCATCTTAATCAACACTTGTGAAGAATTTTGACATCTTTGTCCGTAATAGGAATTTTAAATACAAATGTTGCTTGATTGTGGAGGAGCACCTCACCTGGGCCGATGAGATATGGAAGGGGCAAGAGGGAAGACTAGGAGCAGGACAGAAAGATTTGTCATTTCACTATTCCCTAACAGTGGTTGTCATGGATTCTGACCTACATGTAAAGGACTATCTCTGAATTTTACATCTTCACATGTGTATGCAAAAACTGTGTCCAGGACCTGAACTGCAGAAGTGAGTGTCCTAGCACAACACTATACTGCCAAGTCTCCAGTTCAGTTTTCACTTTCTGATCTTATAAATCCTGGTTTTGTGTTGATCCCATGAGAATTCCAGCAGATTGGGTTGAAATCATCTCACTGCATTGCCAAGAGCCCCACAGTGTACTCCTGCTGGAGAATACTTGTCAATTTTTAACAAAATAAAAAACTAAAATAAAAAACCTTTCTTGAAGTCAACCCACAGAAAACAGGTCACTAGATAATAATTGGTCTTAATAGGTTTGATTTTTAAATACTATTGTAATTGCTCTTTTGTATGAATTTTCATATATGCTTTTGTAGAAGTACACATATTTTCATAATTCTAACCAAATTATAAAGCAATCAGCATCTTCCACTTGTTCAAAAATGAATGAAATTGTAGTAAATTATTTCTAAACATTTTTGTCCCTCCTCAGAAGAAAACTAAAGTATTGCTGACCAGATTAAACCTTTTTTTTTTTGGGCATGTTTTGTGAATTTTCAAATTGGAGCCATAGGAAATCATTTAAAATTTTATGGGCAATGAGAAGCTTGGATTGCAGAGACTCCAGAAGCAAAAGTTAAATATTAAAACTGTACTCAGTGTAAGAAGGGTTGTCTCTTTTCTTCTGTAAATAACAATAAATGAAGATAGGCAGAATGAACTGAATGTTGGAGAATTTGCTTCTCTTTCTTGTATGTATTTTAGTTTCCTTAAAAAAGATGTCTTTTTTTTTTAGTTCACCTACTAATAGTCATAATGTTTATTCTTTGGTTTTTTTGCAAGACATGAGCTTATACCTCAAAGGTCTGAGGCATTGTTTGTCATTGTCTAATACAAACAGTTGGAAAAATTTTGGGAGGGAATCAGTATTTTTGCTCCGTGACTTTCAATATTAGGAAATTACATAATTGGTGTCTACTTTCATGCAATAAGCCATAACAATACAGTAAGGTGCTGCACATTATAGAGCTAAAAATATATACCTGGCCTGCTGGGAGCTCTGCATCTGTAGGAAGTTAGAAAGCAGTTTGACTGCAGAGGTCAACCAAGGGATAAGACAAGAGTAAAAGAGATTATGGGTAAAAAAGTAATCTCTTAACAAAATCTCTTCCAACCTTTTGAAGCTTCCAGTATATCTTCAGGTAATGTGCCAAGATTTGTGGCCATTTGATGAAGAAACAGGTTAAAAATTGCTTACAATATTGAAACACAACTGAATCTATATGTAATTTAGTGTAAGGGGAGTAAACTTTGTGTCAGAGTTGTACTACGGAAAATTCTGGTTCCATTGCCTTTTTCTGTCAGATACTTAAATATTTTTTAAAAGTATGAGGCCTTTCAGGATTTTACAGTAAAAAAAAAATGGTAGGGCTTAGTTTGAGGTTTTCTTCATTTGTTCTGTTTTAAAGAATGGTATTCTGCCTAAATTTGGTTGTCTGTCATGAAAAATAGAATTAAAAAAAGCAACAAACCTTAAATAATAGTGAAATTCCCAAACTATAAGGAAAAAAAAAGTCTTCTAGCTGGTTAGCTTGGTTTTGCAGCAGAGCAGGAATTGCTATACTTTACAGTTTTCAGGGCTTACTACGCTCCAGGTTCAAGTATGAGAGGTCAGCAGAGGTCAGATGAAGGGCCAGGCTTGTGATCTGCAAGGCTTTCTACCTAAGTGAGAGACAAACTGCTGGATCCTTCTGTGGCTGCTGTGGCAAAAGAAGCTGAAAAAACCCCTACATTTCTCATTAGAAGGAGGAGTGTGATTTCAAAGGAATCACTATCCTTTACCTCTGACCTCTCCTCATGCTTTTTTGAAAAAAGAAGCACATGGATATTCATCAAAATTAATACCTGTACCTGGGAAAGGGGTTTAACAGTCCACTATTAGTGGGTTGCCATTGTACTCGTTATTGTGTTAAGACAAAATAATACATTTAAGTAAAATAAGTAAATGTTTTAACTCAGAAGCTTTAATTGGGTTCTAGTTTAATTCATAAGGAAAAAAATAGCAGCAATTGTGGATGACAAATGTAAGATAGCAAAGACTAAAGAAAAAATAAAGTCCAATAGTTACATTATACCTCATTCCAGGGTATGAAATTAGCTGGTTCTGACTTTGCTAAGTAAGATAATATCTAGCTTCAGCCTGGCTTCAAGTGAACTCTATTGATGAATGGAAAAGGCTGTTTGTCACCGGGAGAGTGCCTGAAAACAATCTGTTCCTGAAAACAACTGAGATGTTAGCAATAAAGAAAAAGAGACAGTGATCTGAAATGTTTCCTCATGTATTCTATTGCTCTGAATAGCACAGAAAATTAGATGCTAATTCTTAGAATGTAAGGATTCTAATAAACTACTTTTAGACAAAAGAAGTTTTTCAGTGTTTTTTTTTTCATTATTCATCTGCCTTTTCATATTGTAAGCTCTTGGGGTAAAATCTTTGCATTCATTCATATATATTTGTAAAGCACTTGGCACTCTCTCTGTACTTAATACAAACACTAAAATCCAACACAGTGTGAAATATTACCTCTTCAGTAATATTAAATCAGAACAGTTCACTTAACTCCCCTCTACTTTCTGTGATGGGTATTAATAAAAGTAGCCTGTAAAAAAAGTAAATGTTGGGGGTTTGAAACCATCTAGACTAGTTTTACCCCAGTTAAGTTTTTGTTTCATGGTGTTGCACTTTACACTTCTTCATATAACTGAAATTAGAATCAAAGCTACACAAAAAACAGAACTAACTGTGAGAGGCTAATCAGAATGTAGGCTATTTTCTTCCTTGCTACTTCCTCATAATTTGCTAGAAACAAAGGACATGTCATGATAGTGTCCTTTCCTGGCTCTAGCAAACCTGGAAACCTATAAAGAGTAAACAGAATGTTCCCCTGTAAGGATTTTTCTTTCCATTGTATTTTTAAAGTATTAGCCTCACTAGAAATTGTGCAAATTAATGAAATATGAAAGAGTAAAGATAAAAAAAAAATTAAAAAAACAAAAGCATGAGAGAGGAGTAGAGGTGTTCTATTCCCCCTTCCCTTTCTCCACAAGAGGAGAAATTTTTTTTTAATTCCTTTCCAGAATTCCAGTGAGTCTCAGAGACAGATACTCAGATGTGGTCTTGACAGCTTCTCAGAGGTCTTATTTTAAGAAAATGAGTCACACCCATCTTCTGAAAAAGCAAATTATTTTAAAACACTCTCGGTTGCTGAAAATCATTATTCTTCTTGAATATCTTAAGGCAATATTAATTGCCTACAGATAAAGATATATTAATTACCTACTGATAAACTCTTCTTTAAAAATGTTGAGTTCCGATAGCAAGGCACTTGAATATAATTAAGAACTTGGGATAATTGCGAAATGTAGGGCACATCCACATACACTTCACATAAGTTTATTCAAGTTAGTCCCAAAAGAGAGGATGTGTGTATGCCACACTGCTATGCCACACAGGTATACTAGCTCATGTATAGGAAGCTGTATAGTGATGTGAATGTGGTATTTGCACTGGGACTAATTAGGTCACTTCACTTTTCATATTGTGATTGTTTCCAGTTTCGGAGCCAGCTGGGTACCTTTTCACATAGCAAGAGTGTTCACTATAGACATACTCTTAAAATTATTGTGTATACCCCCTTACCTATTTGTCATGTGTACTGAATGAATTAGGATCCCCATTGGAAAACAGAACACAATTATTCATAAGCCATCACATATTTCAGGATTTTTTATTTGGGGTTTTCTAACTTTAAATGTTTGATTTTTTGCCATCTGACTTTTGAAGAAATGAGGAAGTTGAAATGTATTTTTATATGTTGTGACAACCCTCCATTCTGTGCTCTAACAAGTATTTGAACCACAACCTTCACAGCTGAGGCTGCTATTCCTTGTAGTAGGAGACAACTATTATCTCAGTGGGGAATAGACAAACCGATGGTGTTTAATCATGGGGTTTGGCGGGGCCTCAGCACAGGCTGACTTCCTTTCTTCAACTTCCTACCGTGGAAGCTTTTGGCCAGATGTGAGGAAAGAATTACTTGGATTACTTTGATGCTAGGAAAAACAGAATGAACTTTTCTTTTTCCATAACAAATTTTAGCATATATTGCTCTGAATACATATACAGTACCCAAACATTGTTGCTTACAAGACCTACTAGTCATTGCATCAATATGCGACAAAAAATATATATATATATATTTGTAAAAACACTACACAGGAGTAATGAAAATTGTGTTCAGATGATGGATTCAGAGATATGTGCAAGTTTTTTCCCCACAATGTAGTTTAGGATTTTATCCCTGAAGAAGTTTCTTAAAGAAAAATTATAGATAAAAATATTTTTTCATAAATATGTATTTCCTTTTTACACAGTTAGCATGAAACACTAAATTTTTGTGCCTCCTATGATTGAAGTATGAGTAATTGCACATATAATTAAACTGCCAGATATAATTTCTCTGATTAGGAATGTACAGATTTCAGTTTGGTTTTCTAGTTTGAAACTGATCTAGCATCCTAGATTTGTAGGTTAATAGGATCTATTGAGATGGATTTCCATTGGTCTCTTTGTGCAAAATAAAGTCAAGCCATTCACAAACACTTAATTCTATTAAAGATTAATTCCATTACATTGTTGTCATCTTTCTGAAGTGATAAACATGACAGCAATGAGTCAGATTCATGCCTGGGATACACTGAATTTTACAGGCCTCATCTTTAAGGGCAGATCTTTCAGATAGGCAATATTTTTCTGGATGTGGGCTACAACCAGACAAAAGCAAATATCATTTCAGGAAACTGGAACCAAACTATTCAGTATCTGACTACACATTAAAACTGTCAGCAAGCTATGGAAACGTTTAAATAGACAGTAACAAAATCACTGTTCACATTCTCATGAACCTGAACCCATCTTTAGTGACTGCATCAATCTTGGGCTCTAGTACTGGTGCAGAATTCTTGACTTAAAGGCTTTTTGCTCAAAGTCATAATTTTCATCATTCACAGATGGCTTGTTTAGACCCTATTTCGTGAGACACAGCAGAGGAAAGCTCAGGATATTTGGTACAGCACACACATCAGCCCAGACCTCTCCAGAGGCACCAAAGGAAGGTCAAAGACATTTAATAAGAAAGAACCCCAAAATGCAGAAATTAGGTACCAGTGCACGGTAGGGTTTATTTATCTTTAGTATCTTAAACTCCACAGGCTGAAAAGAAAAATAATTACATTAGCAAAAGTTCCCTTTTTAAATCCTGCTTCTAATGGAGAAATTACAAGGCAGGAGTGGAGGAAGAGTCATTGCAGCTTTTAAGTTAAACTAGAAAATGAAAAATAACACAGCAAACAGTAAAACTTTCCAGTACAGTTCAGACCTACTTGAACGACTGAGATGTTACTGAAATTGGAAATACTGCTGAACTGAAGTGTAACAGCTTACAAGCTTTTTCCAGAACACATATATTCTTCGAAGTACAACCAATATAAGAAGTATATAAACTCTGAAAAGGATACTTGCAAAATAGCTTTAATTAACCTAATACGTTTCCAATCCATCAACTAAATGGTTCAAATATTTTCAGTATGCTAAATGTAAATAAGTGAGGCAAGGTTCATAAATTCAACATATTGCTTTGTTGTCTGTGAAGTTGTACTGATTTTCCAATTGGAGTAATTATAGCAATGTCATTTCTTTAATAAATCTTTTTATTAATTTTTGATGCATATAAATACACAAAAGTCATAAATATGAAAAAATAGCACAAAAAGAGAATAATGTTGAAGAAAATGCAAATTATCTCTGTTCATAATACCAACAATAATCAGCATTTCTAGAACACATTCCATTTTGTTTTCTCCAAATGTGCTAAGATATTAACTAGTTGCAAGGCTCCTGCGAGGAGAGGAAGATTTAGTGTCTCTGTTTAAACTGGTTTCAATTTTTTAAGTGCCCAATAATTTAAGGAGACATTTTTTGGAGAAGTGGGTGACTAAAGGGGGAATGAACTACCCACATGACATCCTGATCAATAATAAAAATTACTCTTTTTATCATTGATTTCCTTAAGGATCTGGGTCTTTGGGAATAGAGGAGAATTTCATCTGGAGTGTGTGTCAGAAAAAGAATATAGTTGAGGGCTACTAATTTTCAGTCTCATATTCTATCCACCAAACCATCCTGTCCAGCTCACAGCACGACACTGATGCTTGAGGACATCAACTGTTTGCAGTCTCAATCACTCTGCTTTTTGTAGTAGAGCTACTTGTCCAAGGAAACTCTTTTTGCAATAACTATTGAGACAGCCTCATTCTGCTACCATAAATGAGACATATCATCCTCCTCCTGTCTCTTTTAGAATCTATAGAAATTTATCAGGTCTTCTTTATTTTAGTCTATAATACTATATTAAAAGGAATATGAATAATTAAATGATAATATTCTCTATATGTCTTGAAAAGGACATGGAGTTTGATAAAACTCCCTCACTGTGTAGACTGTATGTCTGAAGAACAATGGCAGTTTGAGATATTGATATAATTATTTTAATAAGTACATTAAAAAAGAGGAATTTATTTTAAGAAATAAAATAATAATCTAAAAAATAAAATAGAAAAAAAAAAGAGAATAGGAAAATAGGAGGTATGCCCTAGTCAGTGTGTTGAATTTCTATCTACTAACTCGATAGACATGATAGAAGATTTTTCCAGCAGTTATTTCAAGACTTTGTAACCCAAATCCATATTATGATGTTGGGAAAATGTCCTGGTTTCAAGAAATTAAATGAGCCTTAATCATTTCAATTCACCAGTCTCTTATGATTTGCTCATATGATTTCACTAAGTAGTTTGATACGTTGTTTAAGAATATTCTGTTAAATAAGTAACATTTACAAGAATTTCTCTCCATCCCTTCAGGGATAATAGAACATTATAACTGTTCCTTCACAGAGAAAGCTCTCAACTTTTAGCTCCTTTTTTGTTAAATCTAAAAATCAACTACCTTTCTAGCAGCACTGACAAATCTATTCACAATAGATCAAACAAAAGGGTGGAAAATGAAGTAGAAAAAGTCAGGTAATGCTAGAGAGGACAATGAAATCTCAGGAAAGAGGACCTGGAGTAGGAAACCTCTGTACAGGCAGTTTCACAACAATTTGCCAGGACGATTACACTTTTATAGATAATTTTGGGGTTTGTTCTGTGTTTTTATATATCTTCTGCAATGCCCAGGGACTCTGGGAGCTCTACAGGAAGCCAGAATATGATATGCAGACAAGGGTTCTGGTGACTTCTCCTTCACCTTCTCTCCTTTGCTTGGCTCAATCATCGTACATAATATTTCTTAAAAGTCATAACCTTTCACAAAACTTATTTTGGAGGAACGATAATGGATCACAGAAGATGTAAATATCACAGAAGAGCCCCTTTCAATCCCCATACTGACATGCCCCTGCATAAAAATCATCTTGGCGTTGACTGATGATTTCTTCTAAATATGACAGATCACGAATTTCTAGCTCATTTGTTTCTTTCTCTTTCATAGAAGATCTGATTATCGGCTATGAAATTTACCTAAATAAAGATTGTGTGTGGAGCAGATTTTACGCCTTTAATTACAAAGAAGTTAGTTAACGTTGCTGTACCAGCCTTCCCCTCTTTTGCACGCTGATTCCACGCAGCCCTTTCAGAAAAAGGAGTGCCTACAAAATGGAACTGCAACAAGGAAAGCAAAGCTGGGAGGGGATCTGTTGTAAATGCCTAGCCTAGGTGCATCCCTGGAGGTTTTCTGGCAGGAATTTGAGTTTGCAGAGTCCTCAGTTCAAGTGTGCTTGTTGGGAGATCCTGATTGCAAGCCTCGGTTTTTAGAAGGTGAGCGGGTGGTTCATAATTTGGGGAGAAGAGGGTGCTGAGTTGCCTTGCCGTCAAGCCTTCTGACTGCAACGGTGGCAGGTCTGGCTTCAGTTCTGAGAAGAGAGAGGGGTTTTTGCCAAATTTTCTAACCCAAGTACCTGCATTGTTACATGCTTAGCTCTGACATGCAAATACTGACGCTCATACATATGTATGAATATGTCAGTGTCGGTCTTCAGCCGTGGATAGCTGTATGCTTGACTGGCATGTGTGTTGCTGATTACTTGATTCTTGGATTCCAATGATTTTTTGAGACAGCTGAAACCCCAATTTTTTGCATTTTGTTTATTTAGTGAAATAGCAAAAAAAAAAAAAAAAAGAAAAGGAAGAGAAGGCGAAGGTTGATTTAAGTTTGGAGGTTTGTTTTTTTCAAGGTTTTTTTTTTTTTTTCCTTTGGCTTTGGTGTTTTCTCTTAAGCTGTGTTTCAGCTTGCAGCAAGTGGTTGGCCACCCCTACCCTTCTGGTTCCTTGCTTTCTTTTACACTCTTCCAGAACATGTTTCATGCCTTCCCTCTTTCTTGTTTAGACTAAATTAGCCAATGAACAACCTGACCCAGCTGCTTAGCTGTTCCCTGATCTGCATTTTACTTCTTAATGAGCTCAGAGTGACAAGCTATTTAGGCTGCTTGTTCCAGCATCAGCTCTGACTCCATCTGTAACTTTAGTGCCACTTCTTTGTCAGCAATGCCAATTACAAATGTGTGCCTTTCTAATTTACAGCACTCTAGTTATAACGCCCACGCTGTGCTCCGTGTGTTCTCTCTTTGCTTCTACTGTTTGTAGTCACCTGAGCAGACCTTCAGATTGTCAGAGCAAGGGTCTGCTACATGGCTGGCATTGATCAGCTATCTATAGCACCATATACAATTTAGCACTGCATAGATCATTTGCTCCCTTTCATCTGCCCTGAATTTGGAAAGCTCTGTCGGTTCACACGGGGTTCTACAAACCTGTCTGTGCGTTGATCCTTCTGTGAACTGGCAATCCTGGAGCAAATGTGTTCCCTTACATATGATACCGCAATATGGGAAAAAGAATTACTTACTATGCATCTGTAGGGCTATATTATATTTTTCTTGGCCTCCTCTGCATTCATCTGCAGAAAAATCTTAAATATGTTCCTCTTTTGCCCATGAGCAATAACTAGTACTTGATCCATTCCTTTGTGTGTATTGTTAAAAACGCAGAACATCCTCAAGTCTCTGCTCAGGCAAATACAATATCAGTAAGCAGTCTCCATTTCCACTGGTTTATAATATGGCTTACTGAGTAGCTGAAAATTGATCTGCTCTTTTCTGTTGCTGCTGCTGCTGCTGGGTGTGCATTGCCTGTTGACCAGTTGGTCTCCTGAAGTGTAAGACTCATATCTAGAAAGGGAGCACTAAAGGAAACAATCTGTTTGTTTCCTTACATTCCCAGACAGACAGTTCCTCAGATTTAATAACTGATGTATTTTAAATTAATTAAAAGATATAACTTCTTCATGTTATTCATAATCTACTTTTCAGTTTTAATTTTGTCATGATTCTGTTGCTCTTCCAATCGGTGGCTGGATGTGAAAAGATCACTAAAATCTCTAGCCGTGCCAGATGATATGAGAACACAATCTTAGACTGTCTGATTTCATCTGAAGATTCACTATGAGTGTCTTTTCCACTACATTTTTCTCTCCCTGTTTCAACTATTTCTTAGTAACAGTGGAATACCCTCAATTATTGTAACCAGAGAGGAATGAGGGAAATCCCAAGAAAAGCATCAGGTGGGACTTGGTGCATATCTGTTAAGGTAGGACAACAAGATTCCAATACTTACTGGGCTGCATTTCTTTCATCAGATCCCATGTGGTGCTTTCAGCTGAAATGAGTGTGCATCAGCCAAGGTATTCCTGAAACAATTAAGCCCTTTATCTCCCATAGACAGTGGAAGTAGAATTTGGTTTGATGTGCAGAACAAAGACACAGTAGTGAGCAACATTTAGCATCTATTTCTACATTATTATTATTATGTCTTCAGGGGAAAAAAAATTGAGTATTGGGCTAAAATTGTTACTCACGGGGTAAAACTGTTAAAAGATTTGTGTTGCACTCACATAACAGTCTGAAAGTGTAAACCACAAAATCTTGTATTAGAAAGTCTAGATCTTGAGTATGTAAAATTATACATGGAGGTTGCTGAGTACAAATGGCCCCAAAAATAAGGCTGTGTATGGACTGACTTTGAACGATTTATGATCTGTCTCTAATAACTTTTCCATTATTAGAAGACTTACTCAGCTTTTCAGGAAAACAATAGTGAACAAGCTGCTCAGCATTTAGATTTTCCTGAACAGCTGAAAATGACTATGCAGTTTGTTTAGATTATTGAAAGTGCTACCAAATTTTCAAATTTTATCAGAAATTCTACTTCAAACGTTTTTGCAAAAGGTAGATATCAGTGGGAAAAATCACAAAGGCTGACATATACAGCGAGCATGAACATCATATCTCATTTTTGATATTAAACAAGCATAGAAAAGGTAAGTAATGGTGGTGGTCAAACCTGTGAGTTTTAATTTTTATACTGGAGGATTCAGTTTGTTTATTGCTTTTTTGAAGATTCCTCACTAAAGATCAAATAAGCTTTGAAAATTATGATCAAAATTCTAAAATAATACCATTAGAATTGGTGGGTTTTTATCAGGAAATTAGATTTTCTTTTATTCTCCTGTTTGGAGAAGCTCAAGTTCTTCTGAAAAGGAAGAATTACAAGGGTTCTACTTTCCACAAGAGAGATTGCGTTGATGTCTGTAAGTGTCACAGTGAAATAAAGTCTTTTAAATTCTACTCATCTGTAAGAAGGATTCTGTCCTGCAAGAAGATCATGTCTTAAGTCTATTGCTAGTATGAATTAAAAAATTTGTTTTAGACACAATATTTTAGCTGCAATTAAGAGCTGTGATTCTGATCACAATGACTCTTTGCCTTCTACTTTTCCTCTGTCTCTCCAGGCTTTTTTGGGAAATATGCTTTGGGGACTGCCAGAGGAATGAGTGTAGAGGTCTATGGATCTTGTTCTGGCCTGACTATTTATCAGCTGGGACAACAGCTACAGGGCATATTTGCCAGCTAGCAGGACCTAGGGCAGTCCTGCGGTTGCTCAAAACAGCACTGGGGATGAACAGTCCCAAGAAGGATGCAGGAACTGGGACTGTCTCTGTCACCACTTTTCACTACTGCACTGAGAGTCCTTTAGCCAAGGCAGGAAAATCTGGCAAGTGAAAAAATCTGGAGTGTTATAAATGTGTTATTTTTAAATAATCACTTTTGAAATGCATAGGATCAAGATTACCTTATTAATTTCCATTGATATCAGATGAAGAGCTATTTTCTTAAATGGGTCTTTCTTTCTCAACTTTTTCCTTTTTTTTTTTTTTAATACATCTGGGGGGTTTTGTTTTTTTTTTTGTTTTGTTTTGTTAATGTGGGTAAAATTAATAAATGAATGCATTTTAAGTTCAAAAGTCTGCATGACTATATTTTCGTTTTACCTCTTGTATTACATAAGTCATTGAACTTCATCTTGTAATTTTTGCACAGAACCTCATAACTTGCAGCTGAGCTGTACCTTTTGAAAAAATATCCAGTATTGATTTAAGGACTCCCACTGACAGGGAATCAACTATGCCCCTCAGTAATTTACTCCAGTGATTAATTACCCTCAGAATTAATATTGTGCATCTTATTTTTAATATCTCTCTTTTTAATCCAACATTTTCAGTGGGAAAGATAGGAGACTTTTTATACTGTTCTATGAAGAACTGCTAGCACTAATCTACATGAAGCAAACACAGTGTTACTCCGTTATTGCTCCGTTCCAGATGTAACAATTCACCAGTAACCTTTTGTAGCTCATTGAGTACTACAGATACACCTTGAAATAGGGGCTCAAGTATGACATAAGCCCATATCCTTAGCTGCCAATGAATGCCAGAGAAATACTTATTTTTACATAGGATCTGAAGAGTGAGCTGTTGTGTGTATCGGGGGGGCTAAGACTGCAGGTACGCTTACTCCCTGGCCTGTATTAAATAACCTCAAGGAGGTAGAGGTTAAGTCCTTCCCCTAAGTGCATGTGTGAAAACAACGTGATTATACTGGTTAGCTTGCAGAGAACAGAGTTTTTCAGGTAAGGATTTTTCATATATTTTCATAGAAGTCAACATGGTGATGGAGATGACTGGAGGGTATCAGCCTCTCCCCCTAATTATGAAACATAATTGTTAAAAGGAAATCAAAACCTTTGCTTATTTGCAGGCTAAATTGAAGCAGCAAGAGTAGCCATTGGTTAAGAATTGGTTGCATTGCCTTCAGTGCAGGCTAAAGTCTCTTGTTCACAAATTAAAGAGTACCTTTGGTGCACATTTTTCTCTTCATTTCTTCATCTCCAAATGTGCTTTAGTCCTAACCTAGCGGGACCACCTGTGAGCGAGAGGGTAGTTTAGTCTCCATGCTTATTCACTCCTTGGTCTCTCTGCTGAGACTGTCAAGCCAAGAATGCCAATTAGTTCAGCATTAACAAGCCCCTTTATGTGTTCTATTGGGCCTAAGAATTGACAGTTCCAATTCTGAATTTCCTTGGTTATGTGGATTTATGTTAAATTCTTGTTTCTCATGAAAATGCTCTCAAGCCTCTAGTTGGGCTGTAACTAATTGTTTCAGAATTAAAAGTGGGTGCAAATGAAAACCTGGTCAGGTTACTCTTGGACTTGGATACACTATCAAGCTAATCTGTACAGATCTTGCCTAACTGATCACAGTGCTGCCCTGAAATATTTTTTTTTTGTCTAAAACTGTGAAAGGACTTAGTTTTATATTGATAGACATGCATGTGTCTGACCCATGAGCAAAGAGTGGGGATTGAAGCAAGTTCAGAAACAAATTTTGAAAAAAAAAAAAGAATTTTAAATCCATGCACTATGTAAACTGCCTTGTGCATTTGGTTTGATGTTAGCCCATGCCTGCAAAAGTACTGCAAGTGCTGACTACTTACAGGCTACATAGGGTAGTTGTGCTTTCTCCTGTGCTACCCCAGATGCTTAGGAAGAAGTATGGGTAAGCTCCAGAAAACCATGCCATCTCACTTAGTATTCATCATGCACTCTTAAAAACCTTCATCACAAGAACTGCAAAGTGAAAAAAAAGAAAAAGAAAAAAATGTCAGTGATTAGGCTACTCCGTTGCTGAGATCACAGCATGTCCCAGGATCCTGTATTTTCTCATTGCTTCCCTGTGCCAAGCCCTTCCATTGAGTTCTTTTACTAGATGTAAAAGGAAATTTTTGTTTTCATAGCTTCTGACCCCTCCCAGGGTAAAAGTTTATGACATAGATCCCCATGCTTCACAGTGACACCAGTATGCAGTAGTCTATAAGCACCTTCAAAAAAAAAAAAAAAAAAGGCAAAATCAGAGAGATTGTTTCTTACTCTGCTTTTCCATTGACTGTACAGTAGTCAGCATGCCTGAAAAATGTCTCCATGCATGTTGTTTATAGCTCTGTTGCATTAGTCAGCTTCCTTTAATAAATCAGATACAAGTTGTGACATGTTGTTAATTCGATCACTAATAACCTGCTCAAATTGCAAATCTATGTCAGCAGGTTGGTGTTGATTAAGTCATAGTCACTACTAACATATTGTTTTAAATGACTGATAAATTTTATTTGCTGCGGTGATAGACTGCCTGCTCTGTCGTGTTTGACTGTGGGCTTGTGGGGGATTTTTGTTGCTGGGGGTTTTTTTGGTTGTTTTTTTTTTTTTTTGTCTCCTTGTAAGCTAAGAAAAATGACACAAATGGCCCTGAGGTGGTCCTCTATAGGCCTTTCTCTTCCCCTGTTTGCTGCAAAGAGAGCTGGTAGCCACTAGAGGGGAGGAGACTGCCGGCTTTACTGAGCGCTCCAGCTACAGCTTGAAGGTGCAGAGGCTGTCACCAGACTGGTTGCCCAACGAAATGGTTTAAAATATGTTATGAAGGTTAGTAAAAAAATAAAAATAAAATGTTTTTCCCTCATGCTCCCACTTCCCTTAATGCATTTGAAATATTAACTGCTCAGCACATGGGCTCTCTTAGGAGGGTTACTATCTCAGGTGGTAACTGGGGGAGGGAAAAAAGCCTACGGTAATAAACATTTAAAATGTTACATCTGAAGGTAATGTGTTAAATCTTTCAAAGCAAATGTTTAATTTTCTATGCAAGGATGCTGGAAAATTAGTGTGTAGTCTAGGAATAGCAATCATTTATTTCCTATGTGAAATGCGAAGTTTTGATTTTATGTGTTCGAAGTTTCCAACCATTCTGTCCATTCCCTTCTTCCCTCCCCCCCCAACTACTGGCGCTGAAGAAATGTCTAAACTAATATAAAACTTCAGTATCATTCTTACAAACTTTTTGAAACATATAGTCTGTGTTATATGTAACCAAATCTAAGCCAGAATAGCATTTTATCATCTGTAGATGGATAAATAGGTATTTATTTCTTTATATATACAGTTGACCTTTTTATTTTATTTTTTAAAACAGAGTAAAATTCTTGGTATTGTTAAAGAGCTATAATGTAGAACTGTAGCTTGTTACACTTACTCTCCTGAGTGTAATTGCACAAAGATCATTCAGTTTCCATTTGGAAAGCCAGTGGCAATTACTGGAATACAATGTATCATGCATTTGCTCACTGGATATAAAACGTATATACTAATTCGCAATAAAATGTAACAGCTGTCAGTGCATTTTCTGCTCTGTTACTTCAATAAATTGGAACTCTGACTAGAAAATGGGAATATTGCATTTTTACACACTCCGTAATGTGTTTGCTTTTTGCAAATACAATTTATTTTTTTCATGACAAAAATTGTGGTTTGTTATTACTGCTAGTGGATAAATATTCTTATATCAGAATGAATTACACATGGTATCTGTAAAGAAGTAGTAATATTTTCTGCTTTTTATTGTAGCCTGTCTCCAGTAAACAAAATGCACTTAACCTACTTCTGTCACACATTGGGTATTTTTTTTTATTTCATTTTTTTTTAGCATTGCAATGGTTGAGAAGGTGGGAGTCTATTTTACCCTACCTTTGCAGGTATCTGAGTAACTGGTTAACATTTCATAGGAGTCTGTTATTTCTCTCTTGGATTTATTTTTATTTTTATAAACATATAGAGAGATAAATAGTTCTGGAAGACAGTTATTAACCATGACTCCTCACATTATGAACTAGTGCATCTGAGTTTTATTTAAGATAAAATGCCTGCACATTTGTGTAATTTTGATACTTGAGGTCAGACTTTTCACAGATAATTAGCCTTTTACACACTGTGAAATCAACCTGCATTGGTTATTTGGCTAGACTCTTTGCTTCTGTTCTTTATTTCCCAGAAGGTTAACGTGCTGAAAATCTAGCTGCAAGCACATAGTACTGTCTCTTTGTGTTGCTAATTATCCCGTTGCATAATTATTAATATCAGGAGCAGGAAGAGGAAACAAGCACACCAAATAGTCATGAATGCTAGTGTTCTGGCAGGAAGCTAGTCCTGCATTAATAAAATGTGCCTGTGCCAATATCACAGAAGATAGGAGCGTTCCTTGTTAAGGATCATTTATTAACTGAGATCATCTTTTAGTTCGCCTTGGGGTAATGACTAATGTCAATGGCAAATTTCACAGTTGTCTAGAGAAATGAATTAAATTTGTAATAAAAAGCCCTTCGGCTTGTTGTACATGTTCATTTATTGGAGTAGTTGAACTAGGAGAACTGTAAGGCAACCAAGAACATTGGCTTAATTTTCCTTACATATAATAGTGACCTTTAGCTTCATATTGAAAAAGTTACCTATTATAGACTGGTAAATTAAATGAGAAGTTCCTCTAATGCAAAATAAACTAAGTGACTGAGCTAAGTTAAACGGCCCTTGAGCTTATGAGGTTTTTGGCAGAAACAAATTCCTTTTTTTTGCTACATCTGTTCTGCACCAAGCTTCTGAAGGTGGTTTGGTATCTAATCAGTCAGATAAAACATTACAAACTGGGATGCTAAGAAGTAGTTAGAAACCCATCCTATAGGATACCAGGATGATTACAAACTTTGGATAATAGTGACATTTTTCACATTGAAATTGTGGTTTTGTTTGAAAACTTTCAAATGTTCTTTATATGTCATCTTTTATATAAAGTCAAAGTAACCTGCATCCATTAATAAAAAGGGTATATTGGAGTTTACTTTCTTAAAATTTATGTATGCATTGAAAAACAGAAGAAAGTTTTAAATATTATCACTGCAGAGAGCAAATACGAAATTTACAGGAAAATATCAAAATGTAAAGAGAAATTGCATAAACCACAGCACAAATGGAATGAGAATTAAAAGAGTTCTCTTTTTCTAGGTCAAAGGACAAGACAGTTTTTGATTTTGGGGTACACATATTTTAGTATTAGGAAAGATAATAAGCCCCATCCCACCACCAATTTAATACAGACCATATCGAATGGTTGGTGTGGTGGGTTTCTCTCTTTCAAAGAGAGATGAGACAGGAGAAAACACAAAAAAATATGGGGCAAATCCCACTAGACAGCAAGAGAAAAATACCGTGGCTGTTGAAAGAAAACAGAGGTGGGAATACATTTTCTTTGCCATCAAGACCTAGTAGGGCTCAGGGTGTGCTCATATGGTGACTCCCTGAAATCAGACTGCTGTGCTTGGAAAATGGTCAAAATCAATGCAAGAGTGCTGTCTTACTCTGCGTGTTTGTCAAAGTTCATGACAGAATTGCAGCACCAATGTTTTCAAAATCACTTTTCTATTTGTATCAAATCTCCATTTAATTCTGCAGTGTAGGTGCTTTTGTGTGATCTGGTGCCGGAATCCTGTGCTTATTTCCATCAAATTTAATATGACAATCGTCTAACCAATTTACTTTGAAGGCTCCTGAACTTTTAAAAGTTTTGTAGTTGTGAAATTTTCTTTCTGATCTATGCAAGAATATAAAACAACTTCTGGAAGTCTGGTGATTTTAATGGATACTTTTCCCATACAATAATATTTAAAATATATTTTCATGTAAATTAAAGGATGTTCTTATTACAACTGATGAGGCTGAGCAAAAAAAAAAAAAAATTGGAGTGACTAATAAAATCATGAAAACACAACTGTCAATATGAATCCTTAATGGATCCCAGTGCAAACCAAAGGTTCTTGACAGAGAAGCAGACATAAGAAGTTTTTACAGAATTTTGGTGTCTCTTGTCTACAATATCGTTGTGTGACCAAGTCAAGAGTGAATTATATCAAATATAAAATTAGGCTATGGAGGAAAGGTTATAGTCAAGTGTAATATCCAGAGATTGTAATATATCCACAGGGAGTCAGTGTTGCCGGGGATCTTTTTTGCACCAGTCAGTTAATGGACCCAAACTAGGGAGGCAGAAAATAGGGAGTTAAATGCAGAGGTACAAAGCTGCTAATGGTTACTGTTTATTTTTTCTGACAGAGAAGGTCAACTTTAATTTTGTATCTGTCACATGCCTGAATTCTAATGTATCATGTTAGCAGCTTTTAAGAATATTCCGGAGATGGTTACCAGAAGATAATGCAGAAATGAAGCATGGTGGCATTCGTAGGTGGGGGAGGGAAAGAGAAGCCTTACATTGTCCTTCGGTGTAAATCATTGATAAGTTTAGTGGGACAGCTATCTTTCTTTAAAGTCCAGACTAATATTCATGGCACAGACAGGATAATAACTAATTGAAGGAAAATTGTCACCTACATAGCTCTGAGTAAAATCTAAACGTTTATCTTTTATTCCATTTTGAAATCCAGAAAAAATACTTGAGAATATCTTTTTCTTAAGCAGTAAAAAAGGGTTTTGTTTAGCTGTATGCAGTGAAATTGCATTTTCTCACTAGCAAGAATGTATAGTAGCAGGAGACTTTCATTTCAAAAAAGGTCCTCTAAAATCCAGCCATTGAAAGTTGTGAATATGGCAAGCAAGCCCTGTGTTTTTAAAATAAATATTCTAATGCCTGTTCCAAATGTGGGCATGGGCATGTATAAAAAGTGTGGTTTACATAAAGTTTTCAGTATGTTGATTTAAGTATTTTTTTTGTTTGGTTTTTAATGAAAGAAGAAAAAGTATAAATCAAAGCTAAAACTTGGTCTGAATGACAAAAAATTCTAATTTAGGAGTTGTTAAAGACAGTGATCATTCATATACAGGTACTGATAAATTTCAATACGCAGTTCTGTGAAGAAAACTATGATTTTTTTTTTATGTGTAAGGAAAAGGAGAGTAACTCATACATAATTTTTTTTCCACAACTTTTCTTCTTTTCTAGGTGGTGTGTGACCACTAATATAAAACCTTTTAAAAAACTCAATGAAACAAATGTCCTTGCAGCCAGAAATATGAAAGTGTGTAATTATTGTGCAATTAAATTTAATGACTGAATATCTATTTTCTTAAAATTCAAGTGTTCTCATCAGCATTTACAAAATTAATACCTGGAATACCTGCAGCACATATCAAAATGTTTCAGAAATTTTGGTGTGAGGACTTTCTGAAATTTGGGCTATTGTTACACAAGTAAGCCAAATGGATTTAAGTGGTTAAGTTTCAAAGTGCTGACTCGTTTTTGGGCTTTTTGTATTGTTTTATTCTTTTCTGCAATTCTATTAGCCCTTTAGGAAAAGATCTTCTGTCTCTGCTCTGTTTACTTAAACTAAATTTTGTATTTTCTACCAAGAGGCATATTCTGTTCTGGATTTGTTTGGGTTTTAATTTTTCCACCTTTGTAAATTGTAGTATTTACTTTTCACAGCCTTAGCTGACCAAGAAATACAGTAATATGTGAGAAATAAAGCAGATATGGGTGGGGTTCTCTGAAACAAATTCATTTTCTCTCTGTGTGTTTCTATGCTGTGGAATAGACTTTATGCTTATTCACAGAGAGGGAGTTTAGAAATGTTTTTAGAAAATGCAGATGTGTAAAGCATTCTTAATAAGGATGGGAAAAGAGTTTGCACTCCCCTTTTAACCACTCTCTCACCTCAGCCCTTTTCAGCATGTAACCTTATTCTCTGTGGGATTACTTGGATGAAAACCAATTAGAGAACTGCTCACACAATATAAATGCATACAGATTAGTACAGATTGAACGGTACCAATGCCAACTAATCATACAGTATATAAAGTTCTAAACAATATAGATATTAAGGAATGATGGGGAAATGGACTCATATTGTTATAAAACTGAGCACAAAATGGAAACAGCATAAAACTGTTTATTTAAATAATAAATAAAGTATAGGTTTTCTTTTGCCCCCTCCTTTTTTTTTTTCCTTTGTGGTAATCTGCCCATAAGCAAAACTAAGTATATCAAAAAAAAGTCAGCCTACATGTTTTCCTAGGTATTCCCCATGCCTTCATGGTAACGTTACTTTATTGCTGCTGTTTTTCGTCCTTTAGCTGTCTGTCCCCTTGATAACCTCGTATGCAGAGCTTATTCTCCAGCTGGGATGAGAATGAGAAAATGGTCTCCTCTGAGGTGGATTCTCATGCCACTACAAAGGTGTCTGGGAGGGACAAATAGAGACTGTGAATATAACTGAATTATTTTAATGCATAGCCCCCAAGGACTGTGTGACCTGAAGGGTTTGTTTTGCTGAGGGAAGCCTGCAAGAGGACGACTGCAGAACCATGAGATCAGCCATTGTTTCCTTTTGCGTTGGTGTTGTCAATTCCTGACATTCCAGGGAGTATGTTTTGAGGAAAATATAGTACTTTTTTCTCTTCACAACTGTTGCCCAGCAATGGAAATGGAATGATGAAAAAATGCAGGTCTCCTTCAGGTTTAATGCTATCTTCATACTACAATGTCTGTTCTGATATGCCTACAGCTTTGGTCAGTTGTTTTTCCTTTACCTCTTTTCATGTTTTTTCTGTTGGTATAAATAGGAAAATGTTTTCATGAATAAACTCTAGGCTTTCTCATGAGAAGAAAGCTCTTCCTACCTCTTTCTTCTGATGTTTCTTTTCTATATATAGTCACAGTGAAACCTTCTGACTTTTTAAAGTAATATCATAGACAATTATCGTTCTGTTCCTAATTAGAGCCATGTGAGGTACCTGTTATTTACTTTAATATCAAAAAAGCTTCTTAATCCTTGAAAAACATTTTGGCAACAGTGTTGAAATAATATGACAGAAATTTGATGTCCTGCTTCATAGCTCCTCCTGGGCATTTGTCTCACTGGTCTCTTAGCTGCTGGACTGGATTGTCCACTTACTGTTATACTGAAAGTGATAGAGTAAGAAGTCTATCTAGATATAGCTACAAATCAAAAGAAATACATATAAAAGAACTGAGTCATACTCAGTTTGGAAAAAGAAATCCTTAACGTAACTAAAGGAAGTGGAATAGTTTACAGGAGAGATTGGTGTGTACATTGGTCTTCTCCAGAACAGCTGTCATTTTTAGACCAGCAGCGATTATGCATTGAGTTTTACTCTGAAAATGTTTACTATAGCATTCCGGAAAAAAAGGCTAATTACTGTAGTCACTCTCTGTACTATATAGTGTCTGTTTTTCTCTGGCCTCAAAGAAGAGAGAAAAGAAATCTTTCCTACCATGGTTGTTACATAATTTTAACTGGATTTTTGTGCTCAACCTTTGATAGAGATGTGGAACTCAAATGCCTGCATTCATTAAGCTCTCACTGCTCAGCTCTATAGCTGCAATCCAGAGCCAAATCCTGACTATGCTCAGACACTAATTATGTCCTAAAAGGAGTACTGGATTGGCCCTTGTGCGTGTGGCATGCTCATCAGATGATGTCTAGGTGCCGTAATTTCCTTAGCTGGAGTAGTCTAATAACGATTTACATATCATGAAAGAAAGTCATTTTAGAAGTGATGGAGAGAGAGAGAGAGAGCAAGAGCTAGCAGAGAGCATAGTACCTAAGCAGCATGACTCCTTAGTGTCACAGAGCAGGAGAGGGCAGCAGGGGCCTGATGTCCCATATGAGTTCATGTAATCCACTCCTCTCCTCAGGGTTTGCTCAGGCTATGGGGACTTTGGGGACAATGATTGCGGCTTTGGTGGAACTTTTCATGTCAGACCTCAAATGAAAATACACATGAGTAAATATGACTACTATGTTGGAGCTTCTGGATTTTGCCTGGAGATGGGATCACTGGGGTTATTTATGTCAAGTCTCAGTGAATTTGAAAGAAGAAATTTTTCCAAGAAAAATTCAGACCTGATCATTTGAACTTTTAGAGGGAGTAATTTCTTATCATTAATATTAATAATTTCTCAGATTTTCTAGAATGAGATTTTTTCTCAAATGCCTTTCATTGCCATTGCCTCAGTATTGCCCAGCTCCTTGGTCCAGATGCAGGAAAGATCCAGCTGTCAGCATTGCACTGCTATGGAGTGAAAAACCCTGACCCTCCTCAAAAGGCAAAAATTTACCTCTTCAATTTATCTGAATGTTAAAGCCACATTAGGAAAAATTATTGCTTACTGTAATAACCAACACTGAAGATGAAAACTTTTCACTTAAAACACTTTGCCACATCACCTATCACTCCAAGTACAAGTAAGCATAATTTGAAAGGAATTAATCACATATTAAAAACAGGACTATGTTATAGTGTTGGTCACTGAAGATCTTTTCTTTTTTCTTATCTGCCACAGATTTGTCAAGGACCAGTCAGGGAACTGAGGTATCACACGTCTGAAGGTTTTAAAATAGGGAAAAACCTATTAGGTCATCAACTCCACCCTTCTGCTACGTGAAATTTGTTACTGACAGTGTAG
Organism: Drymodes brunneopygia; assembly: GCA_013400955.1. Taxonomy (NCBI): domain Eukaryota; kingdom Metazoa; phylum Chordata; class Aves; order Passeriformes; family Petroicidae; genus Drymodes; species Drymodes brunneopygia. The sequence continues at coordinate 360,917 of VZTZ01008381.1, read as the reverse complement.
TCTGGAGTGTTATGTCCACTTCAATTTTTAATGACACTTGCTGTTGTCTAGAAGAAACAGGAGAAACAACATTTTACAAAAAAAAAAAAAATCCATCAGTGGACAAAGACTGTTAATATAGAAAATTATACGGAAGTTAGGTTCTATGTGAGTTTTCTGAAGTCTGAAGGTATCTATCCAGAAACAGTGAAAAAGTCTGGGCCAACAGGGGGAAGAAGTCCACAGTTCTTGAACATAAACCATAAACGATAGCAGAACATTGATTTTTTAATAACAATTTTTATGTTGTTATATAAAAATGTATTGGTAGCAAAAGTAAGGGATGGAGGGTTGCATTTGAGTGGACAAAGGAGAAAATTAGCTGCCAAGGGTAATAGAATCTGTGCAGTACAACACTATTTCTGTTTCAAGCAGAGGACGGTGTAAGAAAGCAACACACTGCTTACTGATTCATCTCAAAAAGCATGCTGAATCCTGAAAACCTGCCAGAACTAACAAGATATCATGGGTGAATTCCTGTTCCCAAACAAGTGAGCAAGGATCTTGCCATTGACTTCCTTGGGGTTAGGATTTCACACAGTAGATGAAATTTCTGTTGTGCGGTGTGGAGCTGAGAGGTCACTGAGACTTCAGCTCATGAATATGCACACACAGTGCTATACTGGGATGTGAAAAGTGGGCTTCAAAGAAACAGGGAGAAATCAGTCTGGGATGCTTTCTGTACCATCTCCTGACCAGGTCTCATTTCTACTGGGCTGATACTAATCCCAGACATTCCTTATGAATTTGCATTCCAGAGAACAATAACCTACCTGAAAGACTGCATTTTCTCTAATTCCTTTTTAATATCCTGTTTGTGTTCCTGAGTGTATAAGTAATTGATATGTTATTGTTATGCTTAGATTTCAGGGGTATTTTTGAATACTATCTTCAAGGAAGTGGTGTCAGGGCATCATGTGAATTGTGAAGGAAAGGAATGCCATAGCTGACTACCTTCTGTGACCAATAAAGCTCTGTGCCATGCTCTTTCCGATTTCACTCTGTCCTTGATACTGTCAGTTCCAGGCTTCCTGCTGGTCATATTTACTATCCTAGGCTGTGGCGGGGAGGAGGAAAAACTGCTCTCCAAATATTAGAGCTCTTACTCAGTGGGAATCATGAAGATCAGGCTGAAGACCTTGGGTGGATTAGTGGTATATGCCTTAGTAGACGTGATGCTGCATTTTGTACTGTTTTGAGCATCTGCATGTGCTGGAGCATCTGTATGTGCCTTGGATACTTTTATAACACTTACAGCAGTAATTTTTGTTGAGCTCATTCTCATCTCTGGTTTTAATAATTTAGATTTAATATGGAAGGAATTATAAATGTGGCCTCCTAGTCAAATTGTGAAAGCTGTTCAGTGCATGTGTTCATGAAACCCCCACATTTTTATAGATTGTCCACACTCAGTACTAGAAAATCTTGACCAAAGAAAAAAATACTCTTTGGAACACGAGAAACAGTATATTTCTGAGTATAAAATGTTTGGAAAAGTATTGACTCAATCTGATTTTTCTTCAACATTTTCAAAAATGATCCTTGTTTTTCACTATTATATTCCCCACATCAAAACATAAAAAAATACTGCCTGTTTTTATATGTTTCTGGTAGCCTGGGAAGAGTTGGACAGAGCATTTTCATATTAGAAAACACAGAAAATGTATATCAAAAGACACAGTATCCAACAACTGAAGATAATGATTTTTTAAAAAAACAAGAAATTCTCAGCCAATATTTGTCATTCATGCTAAAATTCTGCTGCCTTTATCAATTTTTCAATTCTATATCAGAAAAAAATTTTAGCATTTTATTCATCCATGACTCAAAACATAGCACCACTACAGGGAGATCTCTATACAAAATACCACTTTTGCCATATAACTTACTTTCCTAATAAATTTTGCAGTGGTATAAAGAAAATTAGACCACATTTGTCACTTGTTCTTCCTCAAGGCAACACTGCATTTTAGATTTGTGGAGTGGACACTGAGGAACAGACTGGCCCTGTAATGTAGTTCACCACTTGCTCTCTGGTGGAAATTTAGGATGGCTTCCTTAAGAGCAGTTTACAGCATAGATATGACCCAGGTCCCTAATGTAACTGGGCAGGTTTCCACCCTGAAGTCATTAGTAGAATTAGTAGACTAAGAGCTGATCAGATCTTGTTCTTTTTGAAGTCTGCTGCTGGAGCTGATAGTCTTGTAAACTCCTGTATTGCAGAAGAAATACTGTGGGTGAGCCTGTATCCGAGGACAGAATGAAAATACAGATAGTAGGGTTCAGCTGGCCTTAATTCAAGTCATTGCTCCCAAATGTCCAGTAATGGCCACCTACTGATCCTAGTCCAGCTGGCAGCATGTGCATATAAAGGACTCCATGGAGATAAACAGCAATTAAATCACAGAGAGAGAGAGACACACACACAGAAAGCAATTGCTGTTGAAGAAGCTAATACTGGGAAATACCACAAAATCAAGTTTCTACTGCATGTGTAACATTATTTCTCATAGGATTCAAGCTGCATGCACCAAACTAGAAAACTCTGATCGCCTAAGCCTATTGCGGGGGGAATAGAGCTGGATATGATTTACACTGTTCAAGACCACAGTGCCTGTGCTACTGTGATGGAAAGACATATGGTGCTTGCTTGAAGCAAGTCGAATACAAGCAGAGGTCAGTCTTGCACTGGTGAACAGTATCTTGCATGTGGATATACAGTGCAACTGGAATTCAGCAGTGGTTAGCACAGCTTGCTTTTCCATTGTGGACATTGTAGAATTGGGGTTACAAGATGCAATTGTGCTCATCACTGGAGAGGTTACCCTGAAAAATATATTTGTCTGCAGCAGTGATGGTATCATTTCTGCTTAGGAGCCTTGTGCCTTTGTTAAGAATTTTTGTTTCACCAAAATACGATTCTTTTAGACACTGCATTCTCATGGTATTTAAAGGAAATAGAGTGGGTTAATACCCAGGAAATTCCTTCTTAGAGAATGGAATTTACTATTTTGGATATTTACATTATTTTTTTTTCCGATTAAAGTGTCTATGAAGCAAAAGCCATCCTGGGGTAAAATGTTATTTACCTATATAGAGGATTTTCGCAGGAATTTTGTTTTCAGGTGCTTTGACTCAGCCAGCCTTTCTGTTGATTAGCATTTGGATTTTGTTAAAAATCTGAATTTATGTCTCTCTTTCTTATGCACTCTCTAAGTTTAACTCACATACAGCCAGTAGATGGTAATTTTGTTTCCATCTTCATACAGTAAAAAATAACCTCTTCGCATTAAGATGACTTTGCTTTTTTGCAAAGATGTGGTACGCAGGTCAAAATCAATATGTATCCAAATCCTTTGTGGCAAGAAAAGATGGATAAAATGCTTTGAGACAAAATTTTAAAAACAAACACTGTAATTAGCTTTTATTTAGTCTTTTTTTTTTTTTAAGACAATGATTTTCATTTCATATGGAAATGTAGATTTCTTCAGAGTAATTTCATGTTCTTTTTGGTTTAAAGCAACTTTTTTCCTTTGATTACTGAAATATGCAGTTCTCTCTATTTAACACGTAATATCAAATCAACATACTTCCCCCTTCCTTTTCTTGCTGATGACAGTCAGCAGAAATCATGTTCCAAAGTGCCCTGAGAACAAGGACATTGATCTCAAGTGAGACTCTTGTGCCACCTTCCCCTTGTCACTTTCAGCTGTAATTTGTTAAGATACCAGCTCTAAATTATTAAACACTTTATAAGTATAAATAATTCAGCAGTCAACAAATAAAGTGACAGCCCATTAATCAGTTTCTGTTCATGTACATAGGTGGCATGCTGTGGTCTGCAGTGGGGTATGAATTCTGCTGGAGTCCATGCGCTTTGCAGCAGTGCTGCTTCTTCTCACATCAGGAAAAGGTTTGTGTGCATCTTCTGGGTTTGTCATTTGTTTGCACAAGATCCAACAAGTTCTTGTTAAACTCAAGGGAGGTTCCGTGGTGAATTGAGGTTTTTATTGCATGAGACCACATTAATGTGCACTCTTTCCTTCTGGCCCAGGTTTAAATCTTTAAAGGGCCAGCCCAGCTTGGGGACACCAGAACTCAGGCAGTGTGCCTGTAAGCGGGAATGCTGCAAACTGACATGATCCAAATGACAGAAGAAACACCTCTTTGCTATTTCAGGCATCACCTGAACAAGGGAAGCAGTGTGTGAATCAGGCTGAGATTCTTGCATGCTGCCCATAAGGTTAGCAACCATCCCCTCCTCAGGATTTCAGTAAAGTTCTTGTCAAACACAAGCAGCATGTACCAATGAAAGGCTGTTTTCAGAACACCATGTGCTCCAAATCCAAAGTATTATTAGGGTTTTGCAGTACAAAGGTGGCCTATTTCATACTCCTGAAATTATACCAAGAAGCCATTGATGGACACAAATGTGGTCCAAATATGTTTGGACATTTTTATTCCAGTATGTCACAAAAATCTAGGTAAACCTGTGTATGAGGATTATGTACTGTCCTTAGACGAGATGTTATTTTGAGGAAAAAAAAAGAAAAATTCTCTGGAAAGTGTTTTAAAAAATGCTGTATGAATTTTTGTGTTTTTAAATCACTGTTTGACAAACATAAATGTAGAGTGAACGCCTTTAAGTCTTCATTTTCAACACCGCAGGTGTTGCAAATTTGGATTGGCAGTAAAAAGTTTCCTCAGGAAGAACGGGAAAATGGTTGTTTAACAGCTTTCCTTTCTCATCTTGCATTGAAAGCCTGGGAAATTCTTGTTGTAATGGAGAGACTACAAAGAGGCAACTAAAATGATCCTAAGTCAAGGATCAATCCATCACACATAGGAAAAGATTATGTATGTGTCAATCTCTCTTGCTTTTTGATGCAGAACAAATGGATGTTACCCTTTGTAAATGGTTTATATGAATGCCAGTGCAGCGTTTTAATAGAACAGGCCAAGGACAGGGAGACCTCAGACTTCAGCACAGTCAGGGTTTCTTGCTGGATAAAGCACTAGACTGGAACTCGTAAGACCTAAGTTCTGCTCTCACCAAGCTGTTAGATGACCTTGCTCAAGTCACTTCACCCCTACACAGTACCCTTATAAAACTGTGATAATGATATTGACCTCTTTTGTTGCAAAAGTGTGCGGTCTAGTGTTTAAAAGTCCTGCTTAAGAGCAAGTGGTGGTGTCACCCTGTGTGTAGTTGGAACTTGGATGAGATAATTTTTGGACCACATGTATGTAAGTGAAGAGATTCTAAATTACAGTGGTGATTGAATTTGCATAAGTGCTTGAAAAGAGAAAAGTGAGCACCTCTGACGAAGCTGGTCTGAATAATATATAGTAAGTAGGTGCGATGGCAGTAACAAGAAAATAATGTGGGTCAGAAACTGAATATGAGAAATGACAAGCAACTGGCAAAGGAAAGCTTTCACTGAAAGGAATGTGATTCTGTGGTGAAGCTGGGTAAATTATACAGATTTTGTAAAAAATAAAACAATTTGGATTTTTTTTTATAATGGGATCATATTAAACCTGTGAAATTCTCAAATGTAAATAAAGATTAGGCTCATATCTTTCCTGCAGTAGGATGGATGCAGAAATCCATTATCTGGTGGAAAACTTACTGGGACATGGGAGTGTTTATTGCAAAGTCAGAGCATCACACAGCTAACTGAGAGTGAGGGAAACATATATGAGTTATTACTTTTCTGACTATTAAAAGATAGTCTCTGGTCAAGGGATCAGGTTTCCGGATAATGAGTGCTTTTAAGGTCTGCAAGGTTAAGATGATGTGGCATCAGCTATATATAAAATGCTAGTGCTGCCACTTAAAGCAGAGCTCAAGGTGAAAGTTAAAACTGTCATGGAACAAGGTGGCTGAAAAAAGTTGCAAGGCCAATTGACTGGATCAGCAGTATGGTGGCAGTTAGAAAGACAGGCAAACTGATGATCTGCATCAATCCAAAGGACCTCAATAGCATACTAAAGTGCTTATACTGTTCCCTGCCAACAGTCACTGAAATATTGCCAAATCAAGCGAACACAATAGTCTTTTCAGTCATGGATGCCAGAGATGGCTTCTGGCAAGCAAAACTGGATGCAGCAAACAGTTACTTGACAACTTTCTGGACCCTGTTTGGGTGCTATCAGTGGCTGACAATGCCATACAGAACAGAAATCGCTTGAGGGGGTACCAGCAGAGATTGCACACAGCCCCTGAGGGTTGTCTGCTGCAGATATCAGTGCAGATGACATTGTTTATACTCATGTGGGAGGGCAAGGATTGAGCTATGGCCAACCATGATCATAAATTTTCTCTGGTGGAGACAGGAGACAGCAAGAAAGATCAGTCACGAGCAAGCACAGGAATAGCTGTACTGGCTCAAAACAAAGCTCTCTATCCCCTGTTTCTAGTGGAGGATGGTGGAGGAAGTCAGGAAGTACAAAAATATGTCAAGTGCCCAGTGATGACCTGACAAATTTCTTCTACAGAGAAACTTGAGGAGCCAGAGATGGCTGTAGAACAATACACATCCTCGCACATTATTACTGCCATCTACAGGACCGTCAATAGCTTCTGAGAGGCATTATTACCTCCTCTTTCCCTTCCCTTCCCGAAACCGTCTCGAAACCTTCCCTTGTTTTGTTAATTCTGTTTTGTCTTATCTACCTTTTGTATAAATTCTGCTTTCTACTGATTTTTCCTTTATGTGAGTCAAGACTGATGATTCTAATTTTTGCAAACATTTCATAATTCTTTTGAAAAATTCAATTGCCACTTTACATTTCTCTCGTACAGAGGCCATTTTGATGACCAATTTCTTTCTACAACTGTTGAAAAAGATCTTATTATTAGTTTTAAGGGATTGGGATGCTATTTATAAAAAACCTTTTAGGTTGTCTTAATTTTTAAGGAGGCTACAAGATTTTTTTTTTAATTTGAACAATGCTTCTAATTTTTAATAATTGAAAAATTAAATAATTTTTTAATAATTCAATAGAAGGGTGTAAGAAAGTATCTTCTTGCCATCTAATAATTCTATAATTAAATTACTGACAAAAAATAGCAGTTATTTGTTCATGATAGATTTTATTTTTTTCTTTGAGAGAGTAATCTTGTACAGATCTCAGTAGATAATATTGATTTTTATTTATATTTACTATAACATTATGTCTTTAATGTCTTTAAACCATCTGTATTTTACTTCTCTAATTTTTATGTTGTCCTACATAATATTAAATACCATTCTAGTGAATTTTCACTGTTTTTTGAATTTACATTTATTCAGTTTGAGCATGTTATGCTGACTCTTTTACTGTAACTATTTGATGTTAAATTTTTGAGATAAAGCTTGTTTCAGAACTAAGTAAAATATAGCTTCTCCTGTGGATTCACTTCCTATCTATTCTAAGTGTGACTGTCTAAACTGTGTTGTGTCTTGATGCACCGTTCACCCACAAGATAAATAGGGTTGCTCCATTATTGTGCTTTCTGCTTTTTCATCAATGTCTCTGAACTTCCCTACCCTCCCCTTGGCTTTGCCACAGCCCAGTGTGGAAAACAGTAGAACAGTTGAAATTCTTCAGGATTCTACTTTATTCATGGGTATAAGAAACTTTTTGTTCATGCTTCACTTTAGGATTCTTCCATGTGTTGACATAATTTTTTTACGTGCTTATATTTCTGAAGATATATTGTAAGAGAGCTAGAAGATCTTTTGCTAGGAGAATAACTCTAAACATTAAAGAAAGCTAAAATTTAGATGAGAAAAATAATCTATAAACAACAATAAAAAGGAAGACTCCCAAACTCAAAAACGTTAATTTTGTTTCAGATTATCCTTTAAATAAGTTCTCCCATTTTTGATTGATATACCAGTTTACTGGTTTTTAGCCTAAAAAAAGTGCCTTATTTGAATTATTCACTGCTGAACTCATATTGCTATAGTCTTTGGCTTCTGTTGCACACCAAGCCAATGCTTTTGGAGAACTCTTTATGGAGGATCCAGCATGTATTTCCAGAGTTGTAACCACTAATTCTGAATGCAGAATCATGTAGACTTCATTGGCATTCCCCAGAGGCATTACCTTATATTTTGCCACTAAAGCCCAGCTGCCACTCTTCTGGCCATTCTTTTTTTGTGGGAAGTGTTTGCAGGTCCTCAACATTTCACATCTAAAAAAATAAAAAATTAGTATGATCTGTAGAGCTAGAGATTTTAGTGTTCACACCCTTTTCCAGACCACTGATGATTTATATAGCAAAATAGCAGCACAAGCACCAGTTGATGGGACGACATCCTACTGTCTTCCATCTAGAAAATTAAAGAACATTTGGTCTATAAAGGTCTATATTAGGACGTTTTCTTCCTAAGCTTTAATCAGCTTTTAATCCATAAAAGACCCCCTCTACCAATCCTGCCACAGTTTAATTTCTTTAATAATCTTGGGTGTCAAGGACTTTTTAAAAATACTCTGCTGACATCATCAGCACAGTTCAGTAGCAAGGCAGCATTTTCTTCAAAGAAATCAGGCTCTTTGCCTTGTAACAAAGTTGGTGGTTTTTTGTTGTTTTGGTTTTGTTTGTTTGTTTGCTTGTGTTTGGGGTTTTTCTTACTTCTTTTTGTAAGTGGGGATGGAATCCTGCCTTTCCTAGGATAATTTCTTGAGACTTTTTTGAGATGCGAGGTGCACTGGTAATCTATCAGCCTTCTGCCACAGTAACCTTTCATAATGTAGCTTATAGATTGGGACCAAAAGTTCTGTGAATTCAGATCTAAGTTGCTTCAGAGATTTTGGGTGAAGGCCATGCAGTTTAATGCCTTACTTCTTAAATCAGATTGATCTATCTAGTTCAGCTTAAGATCTTGCATGAAAGTCCATCACAAGGAACAAAATAATCACAGATTCACAGAATATTCTGACTTGGAAGAGAACCACAAGGATCATCAAGTCCAAATCTTAGCCCTGAATAGGACATCCAGAATATCACACCATGTGCCTGAGAACATTGTGCAAACACCTCTTGAACTCTGTCAGGCTTGGTGCTGTGACCACGTCCCTGGGAGGCCTGTTCCAGTGCCCAAACATCCTCTGAGTGAAGAACTTTTTTCTAATATCCAACCTAAACCTTCCATGACTCACTTTCAGGCCATTCCCTTGAGTCCTGTCACTCGTCACCACAGGGAACAGATCAGTGCCTGTTCTTCTGCTTCCCTTCATGAGGAACCTGTAAACTGCAATGAGGTCTCCACTCAGCCTCCTCCAGCTGAGCAAGACAAGTGACCCCATTTGCTCCTCATATGGCTTCTCCTTCACCATTCTTATGGCACTCCTTTGGATGCTCTCCAATAGCTTTGTCTTTTTTATACTGTGGCACCCAAAACTGTTCACATGACTCAAGGTGAGGCTGCCCCAAAGCCCAATCCCCTCCCTTGCCCAGCTGGCAATGCTGTCCCTGATGCCCCCCAGGACACGCTTGGCCCTCCTGGCTGACAGGGCACTGCTGGCTCATGTTCAGCCTGACACTGACCAGGGCCCCCAGGGGCCTTTCCACAGGCTCTCCAGCCTCTCATTCCCCAGTCTCTCCATACATCCAGGTTTTCCCATCTCCAGTGCAGAATCCAGCACTTGTCCTTGTGAAACTTCATACAACTGGTGGCTGCCCAGCTCTCTAATTTGTCTAAATTCTCCTTTCAGGGCTTCTCTGGCTCCCAGGGAGTCAACAGCTGCCCCCAGCTTTGGATTATCTGCAAACTTACTTAGTATCCTTTTAGTCTTCTGTCCAGGTTGTTTACAAAGATGTTGAAAAGCAATCTGTTTGATGTGAAAGCAGACCCTGATGCCGCTGGTCAAGGCTCTTCGGCTCCGCTGACCGCCAGGGAGGTCAGCAGCCTTGCAGCAACGTTCCAGAAGCGTCCCCTTGAGTCCGCTCTGGCAGGGACAAGCAGTCTCCTGCTGCAGGCTGTGCTCTCAGCACAGGCGAGCAAACCAATACTAAGAAGCCGAGAGTAGAAAAGGGAAGGGTCTCCGTCTCAGAATAATAGACGAGCGAAACAAAGTGTCTGGGCATCCAAGCACCGAAGACCTGGGGCTCTGTGGCATCAGACTTTTATTGTAAACTAAACAACCAATGGGAGAGGGGCATAGGGGAGGAACAAGGGTGGGACAAACGTACAGAGGCCAATAGGGTGTGCAAAGGGGAGGGGGCGGGGGAGAGACAAGGGGGACAACCAATGAACTATTGAGTAACATTAGAACATTCTTGAAAAGGGGACTGATGGACAAGAGAGTGGCAAGGTGCTGGGCTAACTAGGCGAGAGCAGCCTGCCCCCAGAGAACCCACCCCATCCCAGGGCCTACCACTCCATGCCCCGCCCCAGGGGGACACTTTTACTCCCTGGGTCTCCTCCACCAGGGCCCTTTCTGGGGGGTGGGATTCTCCTGCTGTCCAGTGGCCGATTCCCTGCCCTGGGGCTCTGCCCGGGCCTCAGGGGGCACTTCTACGGCTGCCACACCCTGACATTTAAAATACTTTAATTCAAAAATAATTAAAAAATTAAATTACAGTGTGAACTGAATTGAAGGGAAAGTTTAAGAAAATAATGGAAAAGAAGTGAGAATGTTCATTCACCTGTAATATAATTCAATTCTTGCCTGGTAATTACAGGCTTCATGTTTCCCATAATATTTCTAATTGTAGCTTCTTTATTTTGCTACACATATTATTGTCCATGCACATGGCAATTTGCAATGAATTTTCAGAACTGATCCATGGTTAAAATCTATATTTTATACCTGGTTTCGAATTGAAAACTGTTTCCTAGGAAGACATACATATATTTATATTTGCCTTTTAGAAGATGAAGAGCAACACCTGGCATGTATTTCTCTACAGAAAATGTTTAGCCTCACATCTCACATCTTCCTTGTTAGGAAATGAAGAGTTAATTAATCTCTCTTAGCTGCTCTCCATTTATAGTTCAATCAGGGAGTACATTCTAGAAGAATCAAATCCAGTACAGTTCATAGACATTGCAGTAATTTTGTACCACTATATCATGCTACCAGAGGGGATATCAAGATTAGAGTTTTCATGTTGAATATTGAACACATCAGACTGAAGATGTGGAGTTCTTAATTGCCAGAGTGGGAGTGTCTATGCCCAAAATAAACTTGCAATGGAGAAAGTTCACTCATCAACTTGCAAGACATAGGACTTTTTCCTTTTATCTCTTTTTTCACTTAGACAGTAAATTCTCTGAAAAAATAATTATAATTCTTATGTGCTGAGAAGTTTGGACAGTGTCTATGGAGAAGACAGGGTTATATATTGGCCAGTAATGGTAGAGAAGAGACAGTTGTACTTTCATGAACCAAGAGATATTTTTACCCATGTTTTATCCCACAGAGGGGGGTCCTAACTGTTTTCACTTTCTCCTGGAAAAGTGCCTTAATCATCAGTGTTGTTACCAGCACCGTATCCTAGAAAAATTTACATTCTCATTTGTAGACCTTCTCCTGGGAGCTGAACATTTCTGCAGCTACAAGTCAAAGAGGAAATTAAAATTTTGTTATAGCACATAGGTGTAGAATATCTAAAATATTTAGTTAATGGTCAAAATGCATATTCTAGCAATTTTGAAAGAAAAAAAAGGTCCTCACTCCTTCAATTTTTATGTAGAAGTTCCCAAATGAATACAGTTGATTTTGGATAGGTAGAAATATAAACAAAATATTTCTGAGTTGTTTACTCTGTTTCTGGTGCAACAAAAAATCAAAATTCTGTGTTTAGTTTAGATTGAATGTTTCCCCTTCTTATTTTAGTTAATGACCTTCTCATTTCTTTCAATTCCTCCATCCCCCCGCTTCCCCAAATAACCAAGATTCCCAACATAGTCGCATCGATCTTAATAAAGAATGAGTGTTTTGTGATTTTTGGATGAGACTAGCATTACCTCTGAGGGAAATCTATTCCACACATTGTGTTTTATATAGAATATGGTAATATAGCAAAAGGCAAAAGGATGAGATTTTAGATTAAAGGCTGAAAATCTCTCTTGGAAATTCTATTATGAAAACAAAGTAGAAAAAATCCTTTCTATACTGCAGAGGAATAAAAACTAGCAAAAGCAGATTTTTTGCTCACAAAATGATGAAATTTTCCCCATAATGCTTTGGGCCAACTTATTTTATTCAATGCAATTTAAATATTTCATTTTGATTTCCTTATTAATGATTTTCTCTAAAAGCAATTTCACTCTGGGAAGAAATTTTGAAATAAACGTTCAATTCAAAAAATGCTAAATAGGGCACTTGGGTGTTATTGAAATACCTAGCTTTATTTTCAAGCTGACATGCTTTACAAATGCTGGAGTTTTTATTAAAATTTTATGTTAAGTAGTTCAAAACTATGTGATTATAAATTTGTGAGTCAAGTCTATTGCCGGGGAAATATAATACTCCTTAAAGAAACAGGTGGTTGGGCATGTATAGCTTGCATTGTACTGATCAGGGACTATTTAAGTGATACATGGAACAGAGTTCAGTGTTCTGATACATTTCCAGTTTATGGCAGAATGGGTTATTGGGTTTTGTTTTTGGAGGGGGGAGCCAGGGGTAGAGATGGTGGTTACAGTCTTCATTTCAATTATAGCAAGAATTAACATTCAGTAAGTACAACATGCCTGTGTTCTAAAGACTGGATCCAACCCCTGGGATCCACAAATGCGAAAGAGTCTCCAGGTTTGTAATCCTGACATTTGGAGTTCTGCAACTACAGGGTGCACTGTGCCATGAAGCTGCTGATGGTTTAGATCTGACCTCTGGAAACACTTCATGGCTGCTGCTGTTTATTGTTTGCATCCACATAGTGCCAAAGGAATGAGGGCTCTCCAGTGCCAGGTGGTACACAGAGATTGGACAGACTGCCCTCACCCCACAGACATGGAGGACAGTAGAAATAGACTCAAATAAATAACCAAGATCAAGGAAGCAGTCAGCTTGCCGTGATAGTAGACCCTGTGAACACATCACGATTGTAAGATGCACTGCAGAAGCTGACTTAATGAGAAATTGAAAGTTGAATAATGAATCTATTTAAATACTTCTACCAGAGAAATCCTCTTTAGTCTAAATGAAATTAACATCTTGGAAAACAACATATTGGTGCTTGCAATGAAGTTTAACAAATGAGAGAGTGGATGTTTGCATCAGTGATTCACCAACTCTTGTCTCTTAGAAGTAATAAATAAAAATAAAAAAGTAGCCCAAGTTTGGCAGTAAGGCAATCTGAGAGTGTAAATTTATATTTAGTGCAATGGTCAATAACAAGCCCAAGAGAGGATACAAAAGTGAGAGAGGATTAGCACTGATGAACCTGGCAGAACAAATCTTATAGCTATGGTCTGGATTGATATGAGTAGGGCAATTTCTCAAGGCCACATAGAATAATGCAACTGTAATGCTAATTATACCTACTCAAAAAGGACTATGTCCTGGCCATGCTGTGCAGAAGATGGATTTGGTAACAACCTGTGGCAAATGGTCAGACTTCAAAGATCAAGAACACTGGGATGTGGTAGAGGCACCTGCATCGACAGTGGTACTAGGGGCTCCCTGGCTAGGAAAGCATCTCATTCGTTTTCGAAGGAATGGCTGCAATAGATTTCAGCTGATAGTGTTGATATTCTTTTGTTCAAAGTCAGGTGAAGTACAATTTGGTTAAAAAAATGAGGTAGGTCTTTGTCTTATACAATCACCACTCCACCTGTTGTAATGATTGTGCTCAGTCCAGAAAAGTTCACTGTGAACTTGTCAGCATGAAGATTCATTTTCCATCCATATTTCAGGGAAACCCGCAGACACTTAAACATACTGCAGACATTACCCAAATAGATCTGAATAATAAGAACTAAGCAGTACTAGAAATATAAATTTAGTTCTGTATTAGAAAAAATATCAATTGTATTACTTTAAAGAGAAATATATTTTAATAATTAAGAATAGCTGCATTTTTTAAAGATTATAAATTATCATCAATTGCTGGTTTTAGCTAATTTATATATGACTGTTTTTCAGTCACTGTGAAATTCTGGTGTAGGTTTGGAAAAGCAGTTAAAAAATACAACCTATAGGAGGCTTTCAACTTTGTATGTATTTAGAGATTTAAAATGAGACAGCATACTATTTCAGATAGGCATAAAATTAGAAGCATCAGCTAATGAGATGTTATGTGTTATGACTTTTTAATATATTATTTATGGAAAACTTTTACCAGGTTATCTATCACTCAAAATAAATGAAATGTAGCCATTTTATTAATCATATTTATCAATCACCATTCTGCTTGAGGAATAGGTTTTTCATGTCAAGAATAAGAAAGCATACATAGTATTTTCATTTTGTTCTGCATGGGTAGAGCTTCATAACGAAAATGATATACAGGAAATAATTTTAACTTCAGTATAATATTCTTTCATGCTAGAAATTCAGAGCAATTCAGAAACATTAAAGATATGAGACAGAAGGTGCAAAGAAAGGACAAAATTATCCAAAGAATAAGCAGTAGAATATGGAAAGAACCAAAAGATTTCATCTGATCTTGGCTAGAAAGAATCTTTAACTGAAAGGTAGTGACACTTTCTGGAAAAAAACAGGGATCTATAAGAAAGTGAGAGATAGAAAGTTGCAGAATCGCTTTTCAACCTCAACTGTAGCTGAAGCAAAGCATAACTTCTTGCATACATGTCTTTGGAGATGTCTTCAGCTTTCAGAAAGCCTGATCTCATCACTGAGGGGCTGTGAGGCTGCACCAACCTCTCTGGGTGCATATCTGTGGGTGCCTATACACCAACACTACCTTTACTGCAAGTACACAGTGGGGCTACTGACCTGTGCTGTGATATTTCTAAACATAAGGAAAAATAAAGAAAGAAAGGGAATGCTTTTGAACCACTGAGAGCAGTCTAGTGTTGCTTCAGGACAAAGTTTGTCTGAACATATGATTAGACACATGGAATTGAATTAGTTATCCACATGAAACCACAGCTGAGTGAATTTTTATTCCTTACAGGAAAACATATAAAAAAGACCTGTGCATCCAAATTTTGTTACATGTCTGGTAGATATCTGCATATTTTTTTCTTGTTATTTTTTTCTTATTTTTAACAGGAGTTGTCTTAGTGGCTCAATGAAACTGGAAAGAGCAATTTTTGGTTATTGCTTGGAAATACATGGAAATGACAAAAGCAAAATTCAGTAAGAAATAATTACTTATGTAAAAATATTACACAGTTATTAACATTTAGTATTCATGATTCCTATAGCATTCATATGAAAACTTAGTCTGCAAGAAGGAGAGAGAAGGGATCCCAGGTATCGAAACAACTTCAGGAACACAAACTCTTTATTTTGCATCAAAAGTTATATTGTTACTGTGTCATGGATCATTGTCCAGCCTGACTCCATGGAAAACAGAGGAATGCAAGCCCCGTCCTTGATGTTTACACTTGCAAGGCCAAGTGGTTAGCAGAAACAAATGACTATATCCTGTAATCAATAATTACCAACTGGGGAAACTGAATGTAATCACTGAACAAAATGGTTATTTAATCAGAAGGTATTACTATGTATTATTCAATATTTAAGCTCATTGGGTATTTACTTCATTATTTTGAACTTACATAGTTTTAAATAGGTTTTGCTCAATAGAAACAATAGAAGACTTTGATAGAAGTCTGACAATCAGTAATTTTTGAGGGTGCCTGAAACCAAGGTGCATGTTTGATCTTGAAGACTCCTATAAATTGGTTTCTTACCTGCATACCCCTTACCTGCCAACAGCTTAATTTTGTTTATTGACCTTCAGATCAAGAGAAATAGATATCTGATTCGTTATGTTTCAGACTTCCTCTTTGTATATCAAAGTTACAGGTTGCTTTAACAACAGAAATTTTATCTTACTGCCTATAAGTTTTTATTTTTTAGAAATCAAATTTCAGTTCCACTGGAGGTTTTTCGTATGACGTGAATTTTTTGTGTGCCTGTGAGCCTCTCTTCTGTCATGTCTTAGTTCTGACTCTTAGGCAGTGTTACCTCATTTAGCTGCAAAACTTTTACTTAAAATGTGTGGCAATAGCAACTGCAATTTTGCCCTGGCTTTATCAGGAAAAAATTCTGAACGTCTAGGGTGCTGACCAGTGTGTGAAGACAAATATTGGATGAAAGACTGTAGACTTCTAAGTGATTTTTGGGATAGTAGACTGATTTTTTCACAGGAACCTCAGGACACTGAGGCAGTATCTGAACACTGGGTTTAAACTAGGTCTCTAGACTCTATAGGTACTGGAGAATATTTGTTGGTCTACCACAATACTTATTCCTGTGCAGATACTTAGATTACATGAACTGTGCTCTGAAAGTGCATTATCTCTGAAGAGAAAAAACAGGAACCTTAGTTCTTAAGAGAAACAAGGCCTGATCCTGCCTTGATCCTAATGTTCAAGTTTAGATTAGATGCACCTTGCTCAAAGATATGAGAGGAGAATCTAATGCCAAAATGACTCCATTTGTTGAATCATAAACTAGCAGCTGTGGTACACAGTTTATCTTTTGTAACTTTTTATGGCTTTTTCACTGAGCTAAAATGTTTCTACGTAAGTGTCCTCTTTTCTTTACTAGAAGACAGATCAAGCTCAGCTTTCTTTGCTGTTCCCAATCAAGCTATGCTTTGATGGAGCTACATCTAGATCCATACTTCACTGTCTGGACTCCTCTTTCTTCAGCACAACAGAGAAGTTTGGAAGATGTGAGCAAACTTGCAGAGGATTGCAGTTTTCTCTTCTTAGATAAATGGACTACTGCATTTCCCAAAAAGAAAAATTTTAAAAATCAAATACAAAAACAACTCCTGTGGTTGGTTCTTCACATTTGATGCTTTGGAGGTCCAAATATTTTTCTTCAGTTCTCTTACCATTATAATTTTAATTTGTACAGAATTCTTGTGTTCTTTGCATAGAATGACAGGTTCTTTGTTCTTGGAGAAAAATAAAACATTTACATACCTTCCTACAGCCTCACCTCTTATTCATGAATGAGAGGCAATTCCAAAAATTAGAAGTGGAAAAAATATTACTCAAATTTTATTTAATTTTTTAAAAAGATTTTGCATTTTAAATTCCATGTCCACTTCCATTCACCCCAGTAAAGCATGCATAACTGTAAAAACAGCAGGGAATACAAAGGATTTACTGAACAGAATCTTTTGCAAAAGGAATAAGCATTTTCTATTACAGAATCTGCTTCGCGTGGAAATAATAAGGAAAATAAGAATTTTTCATTTGTGCTTGTGTGATACTAGCAATCCTTGAAAGTGTCCTACTCTGGCAACTTTGAAATTTAGTATCTTGTGTGCATTTCTTTACACATTAACTTGTTTTTCCTGCCTTCCTGCTCATTTGTTTTCAAGATGGATACAAGTATAGAGATACACACCAGTTCTGAAATGAAATTCCGTGTTTAGTGAGTCTCTGCTTCTAGAATCAGCCAAGAAAGGAGGTAATACCTTCTGGTCCTCATGACTGCAGTCTGTCAGGATGAGCATAGGATTAGCAGTGGAATATTGGATTGTTGATTTCAATATTCTTTTAATAAGCCGCATCATAATTCAGTGTCACTGAGATGGTTACCAACCTCAGTGTTGAGACCACATTAATTTCCCTGTATCCCTTACATGCCATGCCCAAAACTCTGCTCTACACTGTTAGGTGCAGCCTCATCTTAATTCCCATGTGCAGTTTTGGTCACTGCAATGTAAGACATTAACTTGTTAGAGAGTGTCCGAAGGAGGGCAAGAAAGGTGGTAAAGGGCCTTGGGAGGAAATTGTATGAGGAGCAGCTGAGGTCACTCAGTCTGCTCAGGCTGGAGAAGAGGAGACTGTAGAAAGACCCCATCACAGTCTACAACTTCCTCACAAGGGGAATAGATGTGGCAGGCACTGATCTCTTCTCTGGGGTGATCAGTGACAGGACCTGAGGGAATGGTCTGAAACAGTGTCAGGGGAGGTTTAGGTGGGATATTAGAAAAAGGTGCTTCACTCGAAGGGTGTTTGGGCAGTGAACAGGCCTCCCTGGGAAGTGGCCACAACTCCAAGCTTGACAGAGTTCAATAAGCATTTGCACAATGCTCCCAGGCACAGGATGTGACTTTTGAGCATGGTCTTGTGCAGGACCAGGACTTCCACTCAATGAGCCTTGTGGATCCCTTTCAAATCAACATATTCAGTGAATCTGTGAAAATTTTCATTGGAAGTTGATTTCTGTAGCAAAGAGGAACATGGCAGTTTCCAGATTAAATTTACACATCTTGGTTTCATAACTGTGCTTGTTTATTCTTATACTTTGCCTTAAATAGATGGGGTTTTTTTCTCCTTCCTTTTGTTTGTCTGCTGTTAGATTTACGAAGAAGACCTGTAGTCCTCCTCCTATTGTTCACTCATTTCATCTTGGTGTTTCTTCTTGAACAGTGACATCTTCATTGTTTTATCATATTAATATACCTTCTTTTTCTAATTCTAGTTAGAATTTACCTTTCATGAACATATCTGTCAAGACTGCTGTAAGCAAGGTCTTATGTTACAATCTTAATACTTGCTGATTACTTGTTGATCTCCCTCCTCACCTCAGAGACCCCTGAATCACAAACAAGTTTCAGGCCCCTGCATGAGATCAGCAGCCTGTCATGATTTTTTTACCTAATGATTTCTTTGAGCCTAGATCTATTCATCTGTACCATTCCCCTTTCTAAGAAAAGTCACCGCATCTCACTGAAAAAAGATACCTTCTATTCTAGAACAATGAATGTTTGGTAAATAAACATGTAGTTTTGCAGTTATGTTTCTAATTTTGAATTCCAATTTATGTTTGTTGTAAGTCTGTCATATTTTAATATGGCTAACCAGCTATCAATTTGCCATACTCATTAATTCTGCCTCTTAAAGGTGAGTGTTCTTCTGAATCTCTACAATATCCAACAAAAATCTTTGCTGCTGGTCACAATACCAGTGTGGATGAGAGTCACAGGAAGCTGGAAGGAATTTCTGGATGTCTCTAGTATGACCTCCTGACCAAAGAGAGGGTAGCCAAGTTCTTTAGGGTCTTCTCTGTACAATTCATGGAAACTTCCAGGGCAGGGCAGAGTATTGTATGACAGAAACCATCCTGTGCTTCAGACTGAGTCCACTGTGGCTTTCCTCTATTTCAGTTATGAGTGCAGATGATGTGAAATAAGGCTTTTCAATGAATAGATGTTTTTGTCCCCATATTCAGGCTAGGGCAGATGTATCTTTGCTCTAAAGATAAGAGAGAAGAGGGGTTCTGGCCTCTGCCCAAAGCATACAATGTGTGGACGTGCTGTCTGGAGCCCAGCCCTGACAGGAAGGCACACTGACTAAAATCTTTCCATAGTAGTGGCTTCCCAAATATGGGACACAGAATATTTCCCATCTCAGAGCTCTTCCAGTAAAGACAGTACTGCAGTTTTCATAGATAGTCATTTCTTCATCTTTGAAGAGTCCCAGAAGAGCCTAAGAAAAACTTGGATCATGTCAGCCTTTGTCAAGAGGATGAGGAACAAGGAAAGACTTTGGATCCTAGTGGTAGCTAACAGAGGAATGTTTGTTTGGCATATCGTCCTTATTGTCATTTGTCAGATTTTCCTTTTTCTGTCTGTGAAAATGGATTACTACTCTATTATTTCTTAGTTAAAATCTCCTATCAATCAAGACTATCTCAATCCCAGAAGGCAAGAAGATGTGAAGAAGTAACTTTGGAATTTGTATTGAAACTGAGATTACTGCTTAGGGACTCTGATACATAAGGTGTGACCTCTATGTCCCATCATTATTTTGTCTAAAATAGACTGCTCTCATACTGGTGATCAAGCTAGGAACCACTCAGAGAAAGTTATACATCAATTTTGAATAACAAATATGTTTGACAAAATTAGTCTGTTCAGAGATAACTCACAGTTACCACCTGGTGATAACTCCTTTTTCATTTATGGTGAGTAAAAAATGTTGGAAACAATGATTTTGTGCCTCTTTTTCTCTAGGTTTAAGGTCATTTAGGGAGCATGCATTTATTCTTTTGTGTTCTTTTGTACTGTGGGCTTGGATTTTTTGATTATTGAAAAGAAGCATGCAGTTTTAAACAGCAAGAATTATAATACCCTGCCTTTCAGGTAAAAAAGTTTTATATTTTTCCACTCTAGAAGCTGTGACTTGTTCTTGCATGTTAGAAACTACAGTAAAATAGACAGCAGATATCCAATGCAGTGGAAACTGTGCAATGTACTGGCATATGCAGTTTGGTGCAATATATTCCTCAAATGTATGCCTGTGCTGGAGTCTGCAGTATCCCATCATTTTTGCACATGTCAAAACCACTGAAGACTGTTGGAAGTTCCTGTAAGGAAAATATACACTAGTGGGGTATTGGTCTCTCTTGGGAGGAGTATCATCAGGTATTCCAGGAAGCTGCTTATGAACTGAGAAAGGGAAACTTGAAAGACAAGGGTAATTTTTTTTTGTTTTCTGTTACTTAGAGCACCACTTATATTTTAACAAAGACAAGGAGAAGAGAGCTTCTATCTTACTTTGGCAATGTATTTCAATGTAAAGAAAATTATATTAGATTTACAAACCATGTAAACAGTTAAATGAACAATAGGGATCCAATTCAGGTGAAGATACATTCTATATGCCTCATTATTAATCTCTGCAGTACAGAGATCCTGATAACATCCTTCAAGTCATATATTATCACTTCTGCCAGTTATTATTAGAGCTACTTGAAAATTAAGTTAGCATCAGTACAAGTGAGGACAACAAAGCCTGACACTCAGACTGATGTCTGGTCAAAAATGCAGGATATTTAAGTTTGTTTTATTAATTTTTTTAAGCATCTAACTTACCCTATTCACAAATGGGAAGCCTGTAAAAGACACTGGTGGAATCTTGGGAGGGTCAGAGATTATCTGCAGGCCTTCAGCTTTAGGCTGATCTTGATCTGATGTACACAAGTGATTCAGAGTTGATTCAGTTTACTTTTTTTTCCTTTTTTTTTTTTCTTTTTTTAGGTGTTATAGTTCTTCTGAATCGAGTCATGATCAAATTTTGATTTTCAGATTTATAGGTACTTCTTTGAAACTCGTGGTTGGTCAAAGCAATTTCTTTAGTCCCCTTCCTGAGTTTACTGCTACACTAAATCAGGCAAAAAGCTTATGCTGACATCTGCAAAAAGAATTTCTTAGAGAATTTCGTGGGTTTTTTTTTACAAGCTGATTTTGCCTTTTTCCTTCAGACCTACAATATGTGCTTTCATTGTTCACACACCAACTTATGAATATGTTGATGCCGTTTTCTCTTTTTTTAAGCTCCCATCTGAGTTCTGTTCATCACAGATGTTTAGACACACAGCTGTCCATCTACAGTGGTTCTGCATGAAAGACCATGGCTGTTGTGTACAAAAAAAGGGATTCAGGCAAAATATACTATAAATAGATAGCATTGTCTGCTTCTTCATTCTCCACTGGAGTCCTAAGTTCTGGAATGGGAATATTTGCTACTTTATCAAAATAGTTTTTGCCTTCTGCCTCCACTGAACTAAAAGATGAAGTGCAACCTGAGCATTTATTATGGGTGTTATTTGTGAAAGGTTTCCATTCTCTCTGAACCAAGGAAGCTGGCTACTCTGGCAGGGTCCCAGGCTACATGTAGTGCATGGTGAACATGGGCACACAATGTGTGCTGTTACACAACGTGGCATCTTCACCTGCACCAGTCGGCAAACTTCACGTAAGATAAACTGTTTAAAAATGCTTCAAGGTCATGCTATTAATGTCTTAAAGCATTTGATTTAAAGAACAGATCTGCATGCAGCATGATAAGCCCCTTTGAAAACTGTGGAGCAGCAGCATAATATCTGAGAGCATTGTGGCAAATTGGGAAGTTGAGATGGAGCTGCTAATTATTCCAAGGCATATTTCTGAAAGGACAGGAGGTGTGGGATGTTCTCTGCCAAAAGCCCCTATTTCTTGAATGCTCTCACCATCTCCATATGCACATATGAAACTTTTAAACTATGCTGTGTGTGTATAAGCTGTAGATAATGTGGTCTTATCTACTGCTTGAAACCTTGAAAATCAGTAAGACACAATTCAATAATGATGAGGGCAGCAGTGGAATAATTTGGGTAAGACTAGATTATCAAAAAACAAAGAAGAAACTGCAATTAGCATCTGTTACAGACCCCCAGGACTATAAGAGAGTGAGAAAAAATATTCATAGAACAACTCTGGAGTAGTTCAAAACCACACAGTACTGTCCCAGAGGGGACTGTAACTGTCCAAACATCTGTTAAATTATAAAGCTACTGTAAATATAGATCAGAGTTTCCTACGCACAAATGAAAGTGTGTGGATCCTAAAAAAGATTCCTATCTTTAGTAGTGGAGTACCTTATCAAAAATATCATGCTAATAAGTCAATAAGGAGAAGTTACTCTGAAGCAATGGGAACTATATTAAGGATACATGAATACAACTGCAAAATTCTAGCAAAAATGTACCATTTCAAGTCAGGAATATATCAATAAAAGAAATTATAATATCACAAGAAAGAAAAATTTTTTAGTATGAGACTAATGTTTACTTGATGCAGTGTTATTGCAAGAACAATATCTACATAGATATACAGATATATGGGTATATAAAAGAAATTAGTCAGTAATTTGACCAGGAAGAACATTAATAGAGGTTTATAAATAAGAGTCATTCAATAACTGCCTGAGATGTTAAAGGTTTTAAGATAGCTGTACACACCTTGAAATTGCTAGAAATGAAATACAGAGGAATTCTCTGAGTAAGAAATTTCCTTCTTTTTTCATAGAGCATATGATAAGGATTGGAACACCTGTGGAAAAAGTTGTTTGAGATGCTGACATTTAATAGTATCTACCTGCTGGCTCCCGCCTTCATTAGCTAGTAAGAATGAGCAAATATTTGACTTTGGAGAGGTTTTGAGATATTTGGAGAAGGTTGTTCATCTGCCTTTTAAACCATGTAGTTTCCACAGGATTTTGATGCCAAGTGGAAACAACTTTTCCTGAAGTTTTTGTTTCCCTTTTGATGACCTCTGGCACATTCATAGCTATGCACCAAAATTCCAGGGTTCATCTTTTGGTGCTTCATCCAGGTAAAACAAGGTGTATCTGACTGAGGTGTAGCTGCTTGACCTCCATTCACTTGCTCAACAGAGGTAAAGCAAAGAAAGCTGAGTGGCCAGAAAAAATTTTACATTTAGTCTTTCATTGACCATTTTTTAATTCTTTCAGCAGCATGAAAAGGTATATGCTGCAATTTATAATGTTAATGAGATATGAGAGGCATGCATAAAAAAGCACTTGGTTCACACTAGATATCTGTGAAAAGTACCCATTTTTAAATATCTGTATGTGGTTCACTAGCACAGGTAATTGAGTTCCAACATATTTCTCCTCTGACTTCTTCTAGAAGAATGATATATAAAGTAAGAAACAAAGAAAATTGCTTGTAAGGTATTGTGGTATTTTTTTAATTTTAGCCAAAATTGAAACTTTTTGTCACTCTACTATTGTATTTTCTTTTAAAGGAATATTTACATACCCAAAAAGAAACCCTCTCCATATTCAGAGATAAGTACTTTAATACAGCCACTTATGTTGTGTATTTAAGCAGGTGTTTTGCAAAAGAGGAAAATACTGGCTTGTAACAGGCTGTGATGACATGGGCATCCTGAGAATATAAATTTTTATAACGAATAAACCCCCTGGCAATTACAGATGTGTTAGTGACTTTCTGCTTTCACTAAGAATATCTCAAAATCCATTCACTCTGTGCATCTCTGGTTTGCAGGGGTTTTAAATAGAAGAGAAGACATTTTACTTTCCTTCTATAAATTACAGTTTATTCTCGGAAGCCATTTCATGCCCTGCTTTTATTTATTTCTAATAATGCATTTTTTTTCAGGCTCCAAAGTGGAAAGAGATGAATTAAAATGCAGAGTTTCAGAACTTCTCCTTTTATAATTCTTTTTTTCCTATGGTTGCTTACTTATTCTTAGAATTGTCAGGATATGTCACATAGTTGAGAATTCAGTTTTCTGAAGTCCCCATAATCTGCCTTCCTCATGATGGTAAAAGTGCCACAGTTAACTCCCTCTCAAAGTCAAATT
Source organism: Drymodes brunneopygia (assembly GCA_013400955.1). Taxonomy (NCBI): domain Eukaryota; kingdom Metazoa; phylum Chordata; class Aves; order Passeriformes; family Petroicidae; genus Drymodes; species Drymodes brunneopygia. The sequence goes on along the minus strand of VZTZ01008381.1, from coordinate 336,601 downwards.
ATCACATTGTTCTCTTCAGTCATGATTTTGGACCTTGTCGATAAAAATGTCTCCCACCATATAGCCTGCTCATATCTTGTTCATAGTCAACTTTTTCCCTTGGGATTCATTTTCTTCTGTGGTTCCTGAATTCATTCCCAAGCCTTTATTACTTTTTTGAGGCCTGTCCTCAGTTCTTCTGCATATATTGATGACTTGAATATTTTATTGCCTCCTTTAGGCACCGAATTTCCTCTTCAAGTGCATGGGCAACCTGTAATCCTGAACTCCTTGAGAGAGACTGCCTATTTCCTGACTTACCTCTACCTTTTTAGGTAATTTCTGTTTATTTCATCCAAAATGCTGTACTTTTGCCCCTAGATGGATCTGTATCTTTCCAGCATTCTTTGTTGATTAATTCAGTCATTCTTTTCATAAAGCTATGAACGTGATGAAACAGAATAGTGCAGTGGTTTTTTTTTTCCTTTTGTGGGAGGGGAAAGAATTTATTTGCTGAAGAAATTAGATTTCTGGCAGCTCACAGCTGTTTGTAACTTTAGTTTCAAATGTGTGAACTAACTGCGCCTGAAGAAACATTTAGAAATATTCAAAAAGGACTGCCATTGTTTTTTTACTAACTAGTAAGGCATGTAGCTCAGATAGCTCAGCTGTCTGAGGTGACTTGGAATTAGAGAAGAGAAAAACTCTGTCCCACTGCAGGAGCTGCTGTTTAACTCCACTGGGTCAAGGAGGAAAAGCAGCACTAAAAGAAATACAGTGGCCTTGTGGTTGATTGGAACTGAAGCTCCTCTTGTCATTAAGAACACCATTAACAGCAGAGCATGTTAAGAAACACTCAAATGTCATACGATGTCATGACTTTTACAGATGTGACAGAAGGAATGTCAGTCTGCTCAGTCAAACATGTGCTGATCTGAACTTCGGTCTTCCATGACCTGGGGGAATAGTCTAACCACCCTGACATTGGATACAAGGGGAGACAAAGCAAACTGGGATCTCCTTAAACACAAAGCTCTGGACGGTAAAACAAGCAGTCACAAGGTTTATTACTAGTAAAGTAACATCTGGTGAAATGCATTCCAGTCATATTTGCATTCGTGGCTTTTTAAGCGTTATGTACATTTATAACGTCTGTTCATGGAGAATGTACAGCTTAATTGACAGGAAAAGCAGAGGGTGAAAAGCAAAATAGAGGCACAAAGACTGCCAATTTTGTTGTTGAAAGTAAGATGGAAGCAACACAAAGGTTTCTGTTTGTCATAGCTAACACCCATCCTTCCAGGCAGCATTTGACCGCTCCTCTTAACTTATTTTCTTATGTCTATAATACATTCCACATAAACTTTTCATTTGCTTTTTCCTCCCACACTTCCACCTCCTTTGATTACAAAACACACTCTTAATATTATAATATAATAATTAAGTATAATAATTAATACAAAGGTGTATTTTGTGGTATAATAGTGATTTAGTTGTGATATATGAATGATGTTAGAAATGTTGTTGGGTCACTTATGGACATTAAAAATAGTCAGTGGATCATTAAATTACATTAATTCAACTGTACACTTTTACATACATACATATTTTACATAATATTTGATAATGTTTGTAACCTCCATGCAGTTTGGATATTCATAATGGAATAATCTCTGTGCCCCAAATGGTATACTTGCCTCTCACATAAGATGAAGATGTTTGTCTTCCAGATGTCACTCCTGATGTTCAAACCTGAGCACTGTAAAAGCTACTGCCTTTCTATTCTGGATGCCCCATTGCCTTTTCTCAGTGCTAGCCACAGAAACAATGAACTCACTTTCAGTATTAACAGGCAGTGATGAGGGAACATCAGTCTTCGTCACCCAGAAAGAGAAGGTTGCATTTAAGATGGTGGTTCAAGAAAAACACAGAACAAAATGCCATCTATCAGTGAGGATGAAGGGAGCCTGTTTCTGCCCAACACAATGATAAAACTGTGAATACTTCATACGTTTCTGTAAATGACACCCACAGGACTCATTATTCATATTCCCTGAAAACACTGCTAGGGTCAATGAAGTGCAGTGCTACCATCTATACTGCCATTAAACTGGTGCACATCAATTAAAGAAAATAAAAAACTTTGATCTACGAATTTCCATGATTGCTTTTCCTTATCCACTGGGCCAAACAACACTATGTCTTCCCTTCTCATGGCACTGCTCATCTTTGTCCCTCTCCCCACTGTCCCTCACATAAACATCTATTCAGGCTCCTTTTGGACTTGGCAATCCTCTCAAAGGGGCTAGGTGGGGGGGTATGCCAGTTTGAGGGTAATCTTAGACAGCATTCTGCTTTAAAATACACAAAATCCATGCTTATGTAGCATAAGAACTGTACTTCAGCAGACTGGAGGCTATAGAATAATGTCTGGGTGCTACATTTGAAAGTAACTGCAAGTATTTCAACTTGTGTATTTATTAAATTTTTCCAGTGGTGCACAACCCATCCTCCTGGTTTGTTTGGATTATTGACTCTACAGTACTTTTTCTGATCATTCACTAGGTTTAAATATCATGAAAAAAGCTTTTCTGCAGCTTCTATCTGCTGTGCCTCTTCCCTCCACACCAATTAGACATTTTTCTGTGCTTGTTTCCAGAATAAAGGAGCTCCTCTGAAATTGCCACAATGTTTGAATTTATGGACCTATTCTTTTATATTACTTGCTGCCAGTGATGTCTCATGCTTGATCAAAGGTGACAGCTGCATTCTTCAAAGGGACAATTGTGCTCAAGACATTCAATAGGTGTTAAGTGAGCAGTTGTTATCTATGATACTGCTGGTGGCCAAGACCTACCAAAACAGTAGAGGTGCTGTTACTGCTGCTCATCTTGCCTGCTGCAGCAGTTGGCAAGCACTGCCAGTCAGCAGGGAATGGTTAGGGTGAAGGAGACCCAATCAGGCATACTGTAATTTATATCTGATTGATGAATGCATGGTGGAAACACCAATTAGAAATAAAATTGTGGCTGCTCAGGATTTTGGATGTGCTGCTCTTACCCTCTGCTCCTGAGTATAACCCAGAAAACTTGGAAGGTCTGACAGATAGAAGAAATTCAAAAGGCAAACTCTGTGTGCATCCACAGCTTAATTTGGATTGCATTGCAATGTTTGTAATACTTTGCAAAATATATTACAATTTGTTTATTTTGCATAATCTTTACTCAAGTTTGAAATGAAGATTTAATTTTCAAGTAAGGTTAGAATTATAAATCATTTGTATTCTCATTCTAAGCATGGTTCCTGATTATAACAATTATCTAAAATTAAATTTTGATATGCTTTTGAAAATTTTTGTTCAGCTATAATAGAAACTTGAAATAAATTTAGCGTTACTTTTTTAGAATGCACTGCTTTTAAATACATCAAAATAATTTTTCAGATATTAAATGCTGAGTGAAACAGCCTTACTTTAACATTTTGTCCTTAAGCTAGTATTGCTGGTGCTATGATTTTGATCCGTATGACCTGCTTTCTGAGTCTGAATCCTTCCTCTCTTTCTGTTTTTGTGTGTGCGTTCCCAGTAGAGTGATCGATATCATTTATCTCAGTATAGAAGAATTGGAGTTGATATTGATTACGCTGTGTTAGATTTTGAAATTCCTTTGTAAATGTGTAAAGCCTGTGAACATCTACCATTCATCTACCAACACCTTAAAAGAATCATCCTTCCTCTGACCACATAATTGTTAAATTGTGCATGCAAAATGACTAGAGGATATTTTGTCCCTTTTCCAGCAGGTTATCAGGGAAAACTTGCCAGAGAACATTGTGTTGTTTATATATGGTCTGGTTTAAGAACTCAAAGGTCAATAGTTGCCAAAAGCAGTTTCACTTAGTAACTTACTACTTTTCCCAAGCTCTGCAACCTGCTTCACCAGTGATCCTTATCATTTATTAGTGGAAGTGTACATATCCAGCTCCTAGATCTCTACCCATAGGCAAGTAATCTTGGTTTACTGAAATAATCTGTCCACTTTCTAGTATAATTAATCATGATGATTAATTACCTGAATAAGCAAATTTTACCTGTAAATGCAATAAGCTTACATTGTAATGTTTTGTTTCCTAACACTTCTTACTGACTGAATATGCAGCACAACTTGATTGACTGAAAGTTTTCCCTGGATTGGATTTAGCCTTTTTTTAAACTCCATGAAATAGCTAAGAACTGGATCTTTTTTTTTTTTTTTTTTTGCTTTGTTTGCTTGCTTGCTTTTTAAATTAAAAAAAAAAAATAATTATACTAATTTTTCTAGATCACAAGATAGAGTGTTACCAAATGTTTAAATTGCATCTGCTTTCAACAGCTTGATTTTGTCTGCAAATAACTTATGATACCCTATTGATTTAAGGGAGTTGTTTCTGTTGCATGTTGATGGAATTGAAATGAAAATTAAGGTTATATTTTCTTTTTTTTTGTCAGGGGTAGATTTTTTTCTTTCATGTAGAGGTGTTCCAAACTGTTGATTTAAAAGGAATAAAAAATATATATTACTTTTCATTTTAAAAGCCACTTTAAATGACACTTCCAAGCAGGAAGTTCTGTTAAGGTTGATAGTTTTTTGTTTAACTAAAAGGTACTCCAAAGTGCTGATAATAGTCTTGTGTTTGGCAAATACTGACTAATAATTCTGTTCATTTCAGAGGAGTTGTCTTTTTTTCCTGAACACTTGCCTTTGGTAGTTCTGGTGTTTAGCTGAAGTTGTCTTTTAGTCCAATAATTATTGCTCAAACCAGCGCTGAGCAGAGAGTACCCAAATGAAAAGATGAAGAACAGAACTTTATTTTAAAATTTTGCAGCTTAAAAAGTAAAAGCATTCATGCTAAGTCACTTCATAAAAAATCCAAGTAAAATTACCATGGCGCTGAAATTTGCAGCTCAATTGTGTACATAACTTAGGGATTTTGGAATACTGATATATTTTTAAATAGGTGTGTGTTAAACAAGCAAACAGAAAGGCACCAAAAACCCTCAAAAAACCAAGCCCAAACTCAAAAATACAGAAACCTTTATATTTTATCCAAAGTAGAGTGCTTATGGAGTAAATATATGATTGTGTTCAAATAGACTTGGAGTTGTTTTCTTCTAATTGTGATGGCATCATTTAATCAAATAATATAAACATTAAAGCAAGAAAGGACAAAAGAAACCAAATGGACAATGATGGGAAAGCAGTAGCTGCAGCACAAGAAATTAATCTAAGAAAATAAAGCATTCAATTATGATGAAGTATCTGAAAGAAAAGAAACAAAACCAGATTGTCATCAGATCCTTTCTTGTCCCCAGAAGTTTGATACCATTTCTTTAGGGAATAGTTTGCAAATGATATATATATAATATGTGTAATACAGCCATAAACAGCCATGTAATTTGCCTCACTTACAATCTGTTCTGTGATCTTTGCTCATTCCAAAGAATAAAGAAAAGGTGAAGATCTTGAAATGAGAGGATGGGTAAATAAATAAGAGCTGCAGTTAATAAAGCTGGTTTGGGACATTGCAATTGTAAATGTTTGCCAGTTTTTCTTTGCGCATATTCCAGAATTTATGCTAACTCTGGCTTTTCAGTGTCTTTGTGCAATATTTGTTAACTTATTTTAACATAGGTGATGCTAAATATAGCAAACAATGAAGATAATCATTGGGAAATTGTGAAATCAAGATTTTTTAGTTCAAATATAGAAATATTGAAAGTAATCTCTTTGTGACATGGGCAGCAAAGTATTTATCCTCTTCTTTTTCTCGGTCTTTGTTAGGTCTGTTTGAGTGCCAATAAATAAGCAGGATTAAGGAGAACTCATAGTGGACAAAATTATGTATCTGAACTATTGACTGGTATATTCAGTGATGTTTACACTGTCTTTCACCAAACACAGGTTATTCTCAGATCTGTAACTCATCTGCACTTAGATTTCTATGGCTCTCTTCTTAGCTAAAACACAGATTACCCTGCAGCATCTGTGAGTGGGAGAGAATATCTCCAATAAGTTACTATCAAAGCATGGGAAAACAGAATGCCATCATTTTTGTTGTCCTTGTTCCACTCCATCCAACTCCCAGCTGTGCATGGCCACTTGCCACTGACCCCTACCTTGTCTCATTTTCATTCCCCCTTTTGCTTGCACTGAGCAGTGCTGCATTTGGGAAATGATCACACAACATCATCCAGCAGAATCTGGGCAGGAACAGGAGCAGCTCAGTGCAGACCTGGAGCCTTCAGAGGTGGTCAGCCCAGACTTGCTGCTCCTGACAAACCTGATTGTGTCTGTTGCAGGCTACAGGATCACTGGAGAAGAAATGCAGGATGTGAAGCTTAGCTGGGAATGGCTGAGGAGATGTTTTCATCATAACATAGAATCTGTGCTGTTTATGCCATTTAATTCCTGTTTCTTACTGGGGTACCACTATGATTCTTCTCTGCTCTTGCTTTGCCCACACCCTCTAATCAAACAAAACAGACAAGGCAATCAGAATATTTTGTGCTATAAAGGCTGATCCGGTGACAATGTTGAGTCTTCAGATCTGTTTAGTGAAAAAGTAAAATATTTATTGCAGATAATGACATACTGGAAAAAAAAAAAGAAAATGGCAGCAGTTAGTGGAAAATGGTCTTATCTGAGTACCTAATTCCATTTTAATACATATCTGAAATAATCCCTTAAAAAACTCCAATGATTGACCCCTTGCCCGCATACAAAGTAAAAAAAGCACAGTAAAGTGATGGCATAAATGAGAAGAAAAACACATCCCTTGTTTAGATTTATATATTATACTGCCTACATGTATGCATAGTGATGACTGAGCTGTCTTAAAGGATTAATGCACATTCAAGTTCTTCATTTTTATCCTCAAATCATTTGTTTTCTGTGAAATAGGAACAGAAAGAAAGCATGCAGTATAGAGTTAATCAAGAAAACAGTTTAGTTATTGTTTTCCATATGTATTTAAGCAGAATTTCAAGGTGTGTTCTTCAAAATAAACCCACTTCTGTCAGAGAAAATGGTAGATTTGTACAACTTTTTAAAAATCAGTATTTGAATTTGAAATATTGGGTTTGGTGCCATTTGAAGTAAAATTGTTGACTATAGAGCTGAATAAGATTCAGAAATTAATTTCTGCTTGGCCTCATATTAGAAAGAGAAAATGTGAAGCATGCTTATGATCTGACAGCTGATTGAGTGTATATATGGATGCTGTGATTTCTGTGTTTTGCTCCCCCTGCCAAAAAAAAAAAAAATCATATAAAACATGAAAATCTCTAACAGGCTAAAATGTAGCATAAATAATACAGGCTTAAGGTATTTAAAAATATTTTTAAGTAACAGAAAATGTTTTATACCGTTGTAATGTTGAACACAGCACTAGTTCTCTATGGCAAAACATGCAAAATTCATGAAAAGAAAAAATAATGTGGTTGTCTTAACATTGTTTTGTGCATATGCCTTGCAATAAAGGTATTTAAATACAATCAGTTTCACAAATATAGTCACATATATCAGCTTCTCAGCTTGCATATTTTAATGCGAACTATTACATACTTTTGCATATGAATCCTAGGGGGGAAAATGCCATTTTTGTATGTTTGCATTAATGATGTCATAATCATCTATCTGATCTGTCTTAATTGTTTCTGGGTAGTGACCCAAAGAAGAATTGCCTTTTTGCAATATTTAAAGATTAATGTAAAAAGTCTTATCTTTTTTGGCCTGATGCACAATTAAAACCACTGTGGGAATAAAGGTCTTTGTCTATCACAGCTACCTTGTCTCTGCTTGGATTCTGATTTTTTTAATTTGTCTTTATCTTCCATATCATGTTTCCACTTTGTTCTTATGCTCTGGAATCTCAAAATATTAAAAAAATGTGCTTTCATAATACCTTTTTCCTTCTTTGGAAATATTCCTGAAAAAGGCATTTGGAAAAATTCCTGAAAAGATGGGGAAGCAAGAGATACCAAGGTCTGGTAAATTCTCATTGATTTTTCTTGCTATTACTCTTTCTTTTCTGCCCCTACCTGAGTGACCTCTCAGTGTCTACTGCTGAGGTATTATTGTCGTTTATCATAGATTCATAGCAAGTAGGGCCGGAAGGGAGATAGAAAGAATGTTCAATCCCTCCTCCTACCCCGAGGCAGAACCAGCTGTATCTAAATCTTCCCTGACAGATGTTTGTCTATCCCGTTTTTAAAAACCTCCAGTCTGGGGATTCCAAAAATTCCCTAGGCAATCTATTCATTTACTTCACTGTCCTCACAGTGAGAGAGCTTGTTTCTTCTTTTGTCTTTTCTAATACCTAAACTCAATAATAAGCTCCATATTGCAGTTTTCAGCATTATCCTCTCTTGCATCTTCAACAAACATGGACAGCAATCTGCTGTCTTTCTCCTTGAAGCCACTTTTCTTATATTTGAAGATAAATATTTGGATATTAATACCAGATTTTCTCTATTCTTATGATTAAGACCTTAGAATTTGTTTTTCCACCCTTGTACATCCCCATTTCCTTCC
>VZTZ01008381.1:251416-327977 GCA_013400955.1 Drymodes brunneopygia | reverse complement strand
CGCGCCTTCCACGCCTTCCGCGCCTTCCTTCCGCGCCTTCCTTCCGCGCCTTCCACGCCTTCCTTCCTTCCTTCCGCGCCTTCCTTCCTTCCACGCCTTCCTTCCTTTCTTCCGCGCCTTCCTTCCTTCCTTCTTCTCAGAGCTAAGCAGTTTTTGCTAAATCTTATTATTTTGATCCAATATATCCAGATGAGAAATATTTGCACAGGACAAAAACGTACTGAAATTTTATGTGGTCAGTGCAGGACCCATCCTACAGTGAATGCCTACATCTTTTACACAGCCAATGGAAAGGCCAAGGAACTGGCTTCCTGAAGGAGATCCTGAGTTTGCTCTACATTAGGTATCTAAATAGTATAGTAGGTCTTTTGGAGGAGCAATGAACAGTGGTGACTGAAAGAGGAAGAAGAAATAAGAAACATAACAAGTTATGTGTAAAAATTAAGAGAACATATCTACTGGTAACTAATTGTGTGAACAGAATACTCCATGCCCGAATCCTGAGAAATCATTGTTTTCCTAGACATTCTTGGTCCAACAAATGGATTGAAGAACAGAGAGCAGAAGATCTGTCTGTGGAGATATCACCCTACTAGAAAGATTCTGCTAGCTGCAGGAAAAGGCTTGAACTTTCATTTCAACCCCTTAGACAGCTGCACTGACTAGAGGGGCTGCTAAATAAAGTGACTCAGGGACAAACACAGGAGTCCCTACCTTATTTGTAGATTAATATTTCAACCCTGAGACTTCTGGGCTGATTTTTGTGGTGGTGTAGTAATAAAAGAAAAATAAATGCCCTTTATTTTTTTCTTTTTCCTTTTTAATGCAGCTCACATAAAAAAAACTCCAATAGAATTCAATTTCTGAATAACCATTAATATGTTGTTCACATTTCAGACAATTCTACTTTGTTTTGGGCATATTAGACTGTGTTCTTTTGATATGTTTAATTTTTGCAATTGAAGCTTTCTGAACTCACAGTGAGGTATTTGTAGAAAGTTAATTAGCCCATGCAAATTCACTAACATCTGTTTTCTACTTTAAAATAATTGAAATAGTCTTTTATGGTACAGTTAAAAAATTAAATAATTAGTAAAATTTTCTGCTATACAAATGACCCAGGCTGTGTTGGAGCCTTCAGACAGGTTTGATCAACTTTCTTAGGCTGCGGATTGGAAACAAAAAACCAATTTTACAAAACTGAGTAGCATATTAAAGACCTGATAGATACCTTGAAAGATAAAGTCAGACTATATGCTCCCATGCCTTTCTGTGAAGCATATTAGCAGTCTTGGAGAAAATAAGTCTGAGGTAGCTGTTATTGCAGTTTAAGTATTGACCTCGCACAATTTAGGCCATGATCTTGTTATCAAAATGATATAGAAGGAGGTGGACATCTTAAAGATCAGGAGACAGCAGCATTTTCAGAACTAAACCCAACACTACTTATTGGACTAATCAGAAAATTTTTGGGTGGAATTCATCCCACTTAACTGTAGATACCAACAGGAAAAATGTACCATGACTCCCTCTGCAAGCTAAGGAAAAAAATCAGGAGATTTCAGAAGACCAGATTCCAGATGTTCTAAAAATCCCTAGGCCTGAGATCACATAACCACTCTGCTAACTTCATCATGTAACAGGGAAGTCTGTGAAATGTGTCATAATCTAATAGGTTAGGGATGGGAATAGGGGAGATATTGCAGCCTTTTCCCATTACCTGCATTTGAGTCCATGCATTTTTTCCACATTAGAAAGTTTTCCCAGCAAACAAGAGATATTAAACCTAGGTATTTAGATATCTGCAGTAAAAGCAGCAAAATTTAGTATGGTTATGTTTTCTTTAGCAATATGTTTTCTGTTGTAAGAGATGTCATCTTAGAATGGCATCTCTTAGTAGACAAAATTTTTAGCAAAACAGTACTTTTATGGGAAATTCCCCTTAACCTTTCCAATTTCAAAATTATCTCTTTAAAGGACATTGCTGTGATATAGGGTTATCTATACATTTAATATACCTTTTACAAGGTATCTTAGGGAATTATAAGAATCTTCTCTCACAGTCTTTACTATATGAATATTCAGTGTAGAGGTGACTACCAGTGATGAAAAAGCATTCATTAATGTACATAAAGAAATATGTGGAAATCCAGCACGCTAGGGCAATAAACACTGCTGTCCCCCGAGGATTACTTCTGAGGATGGTGCCTCAAAATGAGCAACTGTGTTATATAATTGCAGCAACAAAGATCATAACCACAAAAAGATGGAAAATATTCCTGAGAATATCTCTTAGTGATTGTACTAGTCAATATTAAAAGTAAGAATACTTTTCAATTTTTTATGATAATCATCATGGACCAGTGGCAGCAGAAGGGTGGCTATGTTTGCATGTGCCTCTCCATGGAGTTTGCTGCTAGAGGCTGCCTATCTCACTGCCACTGTCTGCCTTTGCTGAGAAGAAAAAGCTACAAGGCTGCATTTAAGCACTCACAGTAACTTATACTACTTGGCAATCAGTTGCAGCAGGGATCCACCCAGGTCGTCAAGTCATGAATGCAACATAACCCCTCTGCCAAGTGTGTAGCACTTAAAGTCTGTGCAGTGCCTAAGAATCCTTTAAAATCTGTCACCTGTTTGGAGCATTCCCTGATTGATAGCTGTAAGCACTCCATGTCTTAGAAACTCTGAAAAATAAACATCTGGAATTTCTTGACAGGTGATTTTTTCCCTTACTTGCAAAACACTTGGGAATCCTTCAGTACGTGGATAACTTTAAGTGGGAAAACAGATAAATAACAAGTTGTGTATTAAAATACTTCTTCAAGAAGTACGCAAGGGTAATGACAGTCTTCCTAACTTCAGTTCATAATACTCACTTATAGGTTAAACCCCAGACATAGACAGAGGATGCAATAAGGTCACCCTCCCCCAGCCTTTCTGCTGCTGCCATCCAGTGACTTGGCACAGCTGCCTCAATCAGCTTTGACACAGCCAAGCAGTTCAGTAGGTATTAGCTATGAGTGGCAAAACCCCCATTTAGGTCACCTTCAGCCTGTTGTCTGAAATTAGGATTACCGGGGGCCATCGATCTCATGGTGATGTTTCAGGAATACCACCAGGTCAGGCAGTCTTACCAAGGTTTTGGCAAGAAACCATAAACTCCACATTAAAACAAATTGATGAAATTTTAAATAAAATTTGAAGAAGGAGGTGAAAATGCATCATACAGAGCAAGTTCATTTGTACTCCTTGTATATCATCTAGATTTGTAGGCCTCCATTGTGAAAAAAACACATCCATGTAGGACTTAGAGTGTGCTGCCATTTCCAGTTTTTCCTATGGAGGTTATTGGCTTGTACTTGACAAGTGAATCTTAGTTTTCAACTGCTTCCTCTGGAAATATCCAGGAACAAAAAGAGCACGGCCAAAGAACATTTTGCTTTTGCTGACATTCATATGAGCACTAAAATGACTGTGTATGGAGCTCTGAAGCATATAGAGGAAAGAATGCAACTTCACTGCTTATTGATGGAATCTAAAAAATATGTTACCATCAATATTTGACAAAGGAAAAACAAGCTTCTGATTGTCATACACTGATCCTGATAATCCTGAGACCTTTGTTCATCCTGAAATTCTTATTATTTACTACCGAGAAACCTGATATTTCAGTATCAACAGATTTTGCAGTTGAAGTTTCAGAAACACAAATCACAGAGATTTTGGCTGTAACTACCAAAATAAAGAGTTTCTTCGGGCTAGGATCTAAGAAATCTTTTGCTTCAAAGAAGAAATCTGGCCCCTCTTTTTTTTCACCTTTTATAGAAGAATTGACAGCAACTTTCCAATGGCATACTGAATTTCAGTACTTTTAAGAGTTATGAAGTTAAACTAATTGTAACTCACTTATCCCAATCCTTAACCAGGGTCACCACCTAAAATTCAAATTAAGAAGTCTCTAAGATATTGACAGATTATGTAAGTGATTTAGGAATGGGACTTTTCTTGAATTTGCATTGACCAGTGTTCCTAAATTATTGTTTTGCTCTTTAAAATCTTCAGACCCTCCCTTCTGTTTGCTTTCTTGTGCCCTTAATCCTGAAAAAAACTCCCATATTTTAAATCCCAATAGTGCTAGTCAAGCAATTTGCAGAAGCAACTACAATACGTCTGTTTTACCACTGAAGCTATTCTTTATTAAAGCAAATGATGTGCACTAATTTCTCAGTGCAAGAAAAAGTGATGAAAACAAAATTGTCCTGAAACAGCATGGTATCTTTAAAAAGTATGTAATCTGCTTAAATGTTTGTAAATTATGATTTTATTCACTTTGGAAGACAATCTATCTTCATCAGTGAGGATGCAAAATGAAAAATTGAGACTGTAATAGCTACTTACCCACCCTTTCACTACTACACACACTACTTAGAAACACTAGAAACTAAAATTTCTGCCTCTGCTGTGAAATAGAGAAGTACTTCTTCCTTCTTCAGATACCTGAAAAGGTGATTTATCAAATTCCTTCTTCTTCATGTGATACTATAAAATCAGATAGCATATTGAACTGATTGCTATAATTCTTCAAAGTTTGTTTTCCTGAGTGTAGCAGATGCATATCATGAGCTGCTTTAATATCAAAAGGTGTTGTTTATGGATATGTTATTACATTCCTATACTTGTGTTTCCTTCTTAATGCCAAAATATGCATTTTCATATAATTTTTTGCTGATAAAGTACTTTAAGGTAAAGGACCTAATTGTTTTAAAAGCATTTATCAACAGATATCATTAGCAAAATATTTTAATCACTATAGTTTATGTAGACTAAATGTAAGCATTTATTAATACAAGCTAAGCACTCATTATAAATTTGCACAGAAAATGATAAAATATTATGTATGAAATGAATCATTAGCATGGACCATTAAGTCCTCTATTTTCCTTTAATTGAATTTGTCAGTAGTACCCTCTTTAACTGAAAACCAGTCATAACCACAAAATTAAATAATAATTAAAGAAACAACTATTCAAAGAGTTGCTTGGTAGCTAAGGTGCCATTTAACCAAAACAGCAATTTAATGTAAATTGCAGCCCATGTAGACGTAGTTCTGAAAATTATACATCCTGTGGTTCATATACGTTTGAATTAGCAAAACATTTTCACAGTCTAGATGTTCTTATAGTGGTTCTGTAAGCATAAATGAAGACTGAATAAATTGGTGAAAATAGGTATAAATAGACCTATGGCAATTAAAACTAATTAAGACTTTACAGAAATAAATTGCTGGCTGTTCTGTAAATTTTTAGCAGATTAGAAAATGCACCAACTTACAGTATGGGCATTCTGTCCTGTACACATTCATTCAGTAAAGATGCACTGGCTGTGGAACCAAAAATATTGCTTTGCCCATTGGTGTTTTCTTCTAACTTTACCCAAATATTAAAAAATAGGTGGAACTTTCTATTTACAGAAACTTTGTTGCACTGCCCCTTTCATGCACAAAAAGAAAAACAAAACCAAACAACTAAACACCCCCACAAAAAATATCCCAAATAAACACTAACCAACCAAAAAACCCCATAGAAATTAAAAATGGGAACAAATCCAAAAAACACTAGCATGTCTGAGAGGAAAATGGATCTTGCTCTCTCTGAATAAGCAAAGATGCTGCTTGAAAGAGGTCCAAGAGCCTCCATTGCATATATGGAGATTTGCTGTTGCTACTTCAGAACAAAGATTGGGACTATACTTTCTTATTGATCATGATTGTCTCACATCAATTACCTCTGGGACAGTTGTTTTTTCAGTCAGAAATTCTGTTTTGCACTACCAGCAGGGGGAGGCAAGATTTAAGGAAATAAACTGGGAAAACTTCATGGAAGCACGTCCTTTTAAAAAGGGGAGGGCAGTTGAAAGCTTTGAACAAAAGAGAGAGGTGAGTAATACAAGGCAGGAGGGTTAAGCTGGTATTTTGATTGCTATTTTCATGTCTATCAAACCATAACATGCAGTTGCCACATGTGTGAAATCTGAAAGAACTTGCATCAGTTTGTCCATTTTCCCAAAGCAACCCATTTTTCTTACTGTGGATATATAGCTGTAGTAAAAAATATTTAATTTGCATTTTCTAGCAAGGCAAGCCAATATGAAAGAACAGAGTTATAAGTAAATGATATTACAAGTTTCAAAGACAATGTCTCTTGTTTAAATATTTCACATAATTGACTACTTGTGTTTAAGAACCAATGAAAGAGATGCACAGCTGGACTGAATGCCCTAAAATTATTCTCAGAAATACATATCTCATTGTACTTTTCAATTCTTACTTAGACAGCTTTCATTCTTCTGAACAATTTACAAAACAACTTGCATAGCTATAATGATTAAATTTTGATTCTGCTAAGAGCATTTCAAGATATTTTTCAGAGAGAGGACCTAATGTTTTCATGTATATTCATGTCTTCTCCATGACTGTCATAATTTAGGGGCACAAGCCACATGATGGACTAATAGTCAATGTATGTGCTTGTCGCCACACAGGATCTATTTTGCAGAGCAGGAAAGGGTGCAGACTGCTGTGAACAAAAGGGCTGTTCAGCTATGTGACTGTGTTCTGCACCAGCCAGGGTGAGAGATACAACCAAACCCTACGAGCTTCTTTGGTAAAAGTGCACATGCAAAACTCCCTGCTGAACAACTGGCCCATGAATTTCATCAGGACTTCTTACAGGTGAACAGCAAAGCTGTGGACCATATATTAATATCCTGCTGGTTACCTATGTGTACCAACAACGAGTCTTATCAGCCCATTGCTCCTTCTCTACTCCTCCATAGAAACCACCTGCTATCTGTCTCATAGGTCTGCTTGCCTCCACACACTCTAGACTACTCTTTATAAACATGATTATAGTGTGTGGGCATGTCTGTTAAAACCCTATAAATTATGTGGATATTTATTTTGTATGTATCAACCCTTAAGAGCATGTAGACTTAAAAAGGAGGTATATGTTATCATTTTAAACCGTAGACCAACATGGCAAGAGGGCAGCAGCCTGCTGCCCTAAGTGCCTGAGGTACAGGATACCATTTGCACAACAGACCATTGGTATGGTATGGTATGGTATGGTACGGTATGGTACGGTACGGTTTGATATGGTATGGTATGGTATGGTATGGTATGGTATGGTATGGTATGGTATGGTATGGAATGGTATGGTATGGTATGGTATGGTATGGTATGGTATGGTATGGTATGGTATGGTATGGTATGGTATGGTATGGTATGGAATGGAATGGAATGGAATGGTTTGCTGTTGTTATTACCTTAATCAAAACTTTCTAGGCTCTCATGCTACCCAGTCCCAAAGAAGCATGCAGATATAACAGTTACTTGTAATTACAGCTTTGACGAGTTATTTGAATCAATGTATTCCAGAGCACAGGAAAAGTTCCAGCCTCATGGCTTTGATACTGACAGATCTGGTGCACAGTGGGTGTTTGGATACAATGCCAAGCATAATTGGTGCCAGAAGTGGAGATTACATGTGCTGGCTCTATGGAAGCTTTTAGACTTATACAATTGTTAGGAATGGCGCCATGCATGGTAGCACACTTGAAGTCAGAGCACAGCCTTCATGTGAAGGTGATATTATTAATTTGGTCTCAGCCTTCAGTAGGATTTCTGGAAATAAGAAGGAATACAGACCTTATTGCTTTGGTTCTGCACTTCTGTCAAGTTCTTCAAAATCAGAGGGTAGATACTGGCACCATCCTCCAGATTCAGCTGCTCTTCTTCACCAGGTTTCAAATATAGCATCTAGAAATTTTTATTTTACCTCCTCCAGTAAGGCCATCTGTTCCCATAGCTTTCCCTCAAAACACCTGGCGTTATCTTTTTTAGAATTTCTGGACTTCTAAGAGGCTTTTTTTATCATGTTTAGGGGGAAATAAAGATTTGAAAATACACTTTTAAGTAAAGCAGTACACATATCTCTTTTGTTGCTGTTCCCATTTGTCATGCAGGAAAGTGACAGGCCATTCTGGCTGAAATCAGAAGTCCATTTCACCAACAGTCCTGCCAGGATAAGATGCCTATTGAAGATGCTTTACAAGGTGAAAAGGAAATGTGTGTGAAAACCGAGTGACAACAATACTTCTAAGCTCAAACACAGAATTATTTTATTGAAATTCTTACAGGAAATAGTTGGTTTCATTCCCTTTCTCCATAGAAAGAAATTTTAGCACATTGCAACAGTTTTCCATAAAACTTATTGTCTTAACAAAAATATATTATTACCTAAATAACTAAAGGTCCAGATTTAAAACCACAAATTTACAGCCTGGAAGTACCCCACAAACCTTTTGTGATTTTGCAGTTGCATGACAAAGATATGAAGGTTTGATGGATCTAAGAAGGGATTTGTGGTCTGGAGAACTCAGTGAAATTCCTTGGCCTCTCTTATGCAGAATGTCAGACTAGACTCTGGTGATCACTTAAAATAGAATAATTTAAAACAGATTCAGTTCCAGCAGTTTCTAAAAGGTCTGGTAAGACTTAGTGAATTAGCATTTGGAAAGTCAGATCGTACTCATGCTTCCAGTAGACACAGCTTCTCCTCAGCACAGTTTTTTTTTTCTATGTGAATAACCAGGTATGAGTAATGTTTCTTGACCAGCAAAAGGATCTGCATCAAAGACACCTGAACCACACCTGCTCCTCTGCTGTCTGTAAAATTTGAAGCAGGAAGACTTCTTGGCTGACAAGCAGAAGAGTTTTGGATCCAGTAGCTGTCCCATCATACATACCATTTTCACATTACACTGCAAGAGAACCTGCCTAAAGTAAAGACTTATTTCAGAGATAACTTTCGGGACCAGTGACAAATGCCTGGCTGATCCAGTTGTATAACTTATGCTAAGCTACAGAGACAACCCAGACAACCCTTAAGAAATTGTTACAAGCTTGTGTTACAGCACTTCTAAAGAGGGAAGGATGCTCCAGAGCCAAACCCCATCAAGCCAAAGTCTTTAATATATGATTTTAAAGATAAAGCACTGAAGTAATTTATAAATTGTCTGTCACCAATGGCTGAACAACACCTTCTTTCCAAGCAAGCTTGAGTTACACTTGAGAAAGTATGTCCTGGCTGAGCACTGAACATCATTCAACCTGCTGAAGTTGGGTTTGAAAGTGATATGGGCACAGATGCAATGTTCAAAGGCCAATCAGCTGTGTCTGACACCATATACCACCATATGCTTTTAGACAAAATAAAGTACATGAGAGAAAATCAATGCATATTATGACTGATACCATTTCTGTATAAAAAAGGACAAATTTCCCCACAATCAGCAATGATTTCTATGCTTAACTCTGTAAGAAGAGCTAACAGTGGAGGCTACAGCATGTTCTACCACATGGGAATGTGCTTGAGTCTGTATTATCCAGTATCTGTATGAACAACCAAAAGTCCATTCTCATAGCAGAAGTATTATTTCTGCTAGTAATATTTGTAAGCCTGACTAGATTAAGGGCTTCATGTGAGTACAAACCAGATTTATGTCCAAGTTACTTAGGTTTTCACATTATACTACCAAAACCCAAATACAAACCAATCCAAACCAAAGCAATCTGATTAAACAGCGGATCTCTCTTTTTTTTTTTTTTTTTTTTTAAATCACAAGTCCAGTAAGTTTAGTGTAATTTGGAACAGGCTATTGTTTGCCCACTGTTGCAATCCTGTTTATTTTGGGCATATGTAGAAAATAAAAAATATAAGTTCCATGCACAGAATTGTATACTGAAGAAGCTCACATAATCCAAATGGACATCAAGCAGAGAACTTTATGAATGACCACACTTGCACTCTCCAAGGGCTTATTATAAAAACAAGAAGGAGTCATTCAAGCAGAGAAATTAGACAGTGTTAAGAGAATGTTGCTGCTGTATTATTTAATGTCTTTGACTGGATAAATGGAACAAACTGCCTGGGCATTTTGGGATCACCCCACTGAAATCCAAAAGCACAGTTGTGAATAAAATGGAATCCTTCCAACGGATTGAAGACTGAGGTACTGACTGCTGGGGCACGCTGCAGCTGCTGGCCAGCTGCTGTAAGATTTCCAACTATAATGGATCCATTTAATAAATCATCAAGGGTTCTGCATCCCATTGGGTTTGTTTAGTGAAAAAAGGGAAAAAGTTCACTGACTTTTTCAAATACCTACTTGGGAGTTCAAGGATAGACTGACCAGTCTGGACATGTTTGACTTATGTTCAAAAAGTGTTGATGGCACAGAAGATTTATATGAATATAATACATAGACATACCAACATGGAAAATTACAGATCCAAAAATATCTTAATGTGCCATGGCTGGTAATTCTTCTGTGGAGCAAGTCATAACATGCAAACAATTTTGGCAAAAACCACACAGTGACCTTAGAAGGACATAGGAAAAAACACCCCTGGTGCTCAGAAAGTTTCTTACTCTATTTCCTTGTGCTATTACATTTCAGCCAGCATGCATGCTACATATTCCAAATAAAAACTATGGAAATATTTCCCAGAGAAGTTTGCAGAGATGAACATTAAGAAAAATAGTGCTGTCCTGTATTAGATTAACTCTTTCAATAACAAGTTCAGCTTTTTTTGTATTTTTATTTGTTTTTTAAATTCTGAGGCATATCTATACCTCAATCAAAGGTACCATAGGACAATTAAAAAAATACTATAAGGCTTCTGACTTACAGGTCGCACCAATTCCCTGTCTCAGGCAAACAGTGTTAAATATTAATTTGATTTTCCTCTTAAAAATGAGCTGGTAGTTTCAGAATGAGTTCAGATTGCTTGGCCCCATTTATGCTTTTATGTCTGCCTCTGCATCTCGTGACTTTGCAAATATATATTTATATTTATATCCTTTTCAAATTTAAACCTCTTGAAGATGTTTCTCCTTCTGGTTTAGAGGGAAATTATTAATATTATTTTATGATGTTATATAATAATGCAAATTATCCAAAGATGCTTAGGAAAGAGGATATGAAGTAAATTTTACATGGCTTATCTTGGTGAAAAAAAAAAACCAACCACATGAACACCCCAAGTTATTCAGTGTTATTAATTATTTGCCTGTATTTTTGTCAAAACATTTTATCAGTATAGATTGCTACTGGTTTTATATACATTTGATCTTGAAATATGGTAATACAAATTCCTCCCAGATGTTACATTTCTTCCATTTGTTTTTGCCTTTTCTGTCCTGAAGATTACCAGTGGGATTAGATTTACACAGGGTACTTTCAATAGTGTATGCAAAATGTTTTTATTGCAACAGTGTGCAAAAACTCTTCTCAAGAGCAACCCACAACATTAGAAGTTTTACAGGTTTTACAGATTGGATGCGCTGTGCCCCTCAGAGCTTCACAAAGTGTAAAGGAACAAATAAAGGGACAAATAGCTGAGGTTGAGATCAAAGAGTAAAGAAAATTCTATAGTGAAGAGTATGAAGTGGAAGCATCACTTGTTAAAGAACATGCTTGATAAAGCAGATCTTGTACTTGAAAAATATTTTTATTTCAGCCGTGGGTTAATGATAGCTAACAGCCAAATTCCTACTCCAACTCTCACCCATTTCCCCTGCCTCAGTAGGATAAGAGGAGATAAAAAGAAAACCAGGTAGAAGAATGTTTGTGGAAAGAGGTAAAGATAGCGAGATTGCTTACCAATTACTACAGCGGGCAAAGCAGACCTGTCTCAAGAAAAATTAATTTATTGACAATTAAAATTGATTCGGATAGTGAGAAACAAACAAAATAAAATGACAAATCTTACAACCACAACTTTTCTGCTCCATTTCCCAGGCTCAACCTTACTCCTCTACTCCCATCTCATTTACTCATGTGATGTGGTAGAATGGGAAGCAGAGAGCGAGGGCTATGGTCAGTACATGTCAGTTTGTTTCTGCTGCTGCTTCCTTTTCATACTTTTCCTCTCAACCAGCATGGATTCTCAATGGGGCTCCTTGCCCTTCATGAAATATCCAGTCTCCCAACTTGAGAACTTCCTCCAACTCCTGCTCTGACCTTGGTTTTCCTCTTCTGTTTCTCTTCCCTGGGCTGATATTTTTTATTTTTTATTATTCTCTCCTCTGCCTGTCCATAATTTTTGTCATTTATTTAGCATGTCTTCCCATAGGTGACACTAGCTTGGCTGCTGGATCCTGCCATGAGTCTGCTGGGGGTGTCTGGCATCATCTGTGTATAGCATAGGGCAGCCTTTGGTCTCTTCTAACCCTTGCACAACACCATGGCAAATATAAGGCCACCTACACCCATCATGGCTTTACACTGTGCTACAGGGAGGCTGCTTCCATTGGAGGCACACAAATCTGCAGGACTGAATTAGTGTTTTGTAAGTGAGTTTCTGCTATGTGAGGTGTATGTGTTTTTGCAAAGTACTCTGACAGCAGTGAAAAGTTCACACCTGGAAAAGAGGGTAGCAGGAAAGGGAAAGAACCTAAATGTCAAAATCATCTACTTTTCCTCTCACAAATCTTCCTGGGTATCAGTGTTAGTTCTGTAAATGATGACTGACATGACCCAGTAGCAAATTTTTACTTCTCAGGACAGGGGGAACTGGTTGGGGTGAATCTTGACAGTGATTTTCCTCTTAGTCATACTACCTTCAAGTTTTCAACCCAGGTCACAAAGTATTTCCAGTTCAATCTCTGTTTTCCTTTAGCCAGGACTCTAACGACAGGTGTGATGTTGCCATAAGGATTTTTTCTAAAAGCAAGAACTTTCCTGACTAGCATTTAAAAGTAATATTGGTAGTAAAACCATTAATAGAACTCCAAACATATTTTGCAAAAGAAAATAAATCCTGTATTATATATTAAAAGAAAATCCAGGCAAATTCAGAAGTTTGGTGAAAAAAATGGAGTTAGTAGGAGAATTCAGTGGAATCGTATAATTTAAAATTTTATTACACTACACTGGGAACATAAGTGAAGGGAGGAATAATTTTACATCTCTCTTGAGATTAGCCATTTCCTGGTTTCCACAGCACTGGAGTGGAAGAGATCTTTGTGCTCCCTTGAGGAGGAGCAAGGTTGAACTCTTCCTTAGAGGATGGAAGAAGTTGCTGCGGAAACACCTAATTCCAATTCAATATAATAACAGTATACTCTTTTTCATTTTGAGCAAAAACATATTTGTCATAATGATGCAATAAAGAAAAAAAAAGATTTAGTCTCCAGGCTCTTTGTGGGTAATTAGTAATGTGAGTAAACCCAAACTTCTTTTAGTAAAGTTATTGCATGTGTGCTCAGCTTGGATCTTTATTTTAAAAGTTCATAACTCATGACATGATATGTCATGTAGTCACTTTGTAAATGTCAAGCTCTTAATGGAAAATAAGTCTTTCATTGCTTATTCAGCTTAGCTTGTACATACAGCAGCACTCAGGATGAACTAGATTTGTCCTGCCTAGTTGCAGGTTCATCCCAGCAATATCTAAATGAAGAGCACTGCTGCTTTAAGTTTTGGTGGTTTTTTTTTTTTTTTTGGTTGGTTGGTTGGTTGGTTGGTTGGTTTGTATGTGGTTTTCTTGGTCCCAAAAGTAGTAGAGAGGCTAAAAGACTGTTAACAATCAAGCAGTGTGACTGAGGGCTGAATCACCCTCAGAAGAATGCCTTTTCCTTATTTTTCTCTGTTTTTCATCTCTAAGAGCTAAGGGCTGTTTCTAACCTAATCCCATGGATAGATGGATGAATATGGGATAGTCTGCATAGTTGTGCTTATTATTCTGTCTGTCATTTCTGTTTCCTCTTGGATAGAGAAGGATGTTCTGTTTGAGCCACGAGGATGCTTTTTCCCAGAACTTTCTAGGATTTTGGAATTAGAAAATTAGGAAATATCTCCTTTTTTCAGAAATTTTTGAGGAAAGAATTTCAAATTGGGGGTCAATCATTGATTTCACCTGATATCTGAAAATAGATTAAAAGTGTCAGCATTCTGGGCATTAGCAAGAGGGAATGTAAATTTTTGATTGGCTAAGTTCTCTTAGATTCTTTGGAGTCAGAGTAGCTGAGCAGAGGCAGAGAGTAATACCTACTGAACAGTCTGGCAAGCAGATGTGGACAGAGAGCAAAAACATAACAGGGTGAGGTTTGCTAGTGGCACAGTTATTATGTGTAATACCCTACTTGGAGTAAAGCATTCTTGCTCAGGGAAACTATAGTGATTCATATGTGGTTGTGAATGAGTTTCTAATAATGCTCTTAAACTCTCTGGAGTTTGCAAAGGAATTCTAGCATTGTTCATTAATAAAAACCAACACATTCCCTACACTCCCTGCCCAGTACAGAAAAAACTGGTTCTACCATTTTTAACAGAACCCATAAGGAAATTACTTATTTGGGGTGTGTAGTAGTACTACTAACACAAAAAAGCATGGGCAAATATAGATAAGCATCGATCTAGGAGAAGAATTTTAACAAAATAATGAATTGCATTCCTCACGAGAAGAAAAAAGAAGGTAACCAACAGTAACCAACAGTAGAAACATTAACTAGAACCAGTCAAAACCATCAGGTCTTCCATGTTTTGCATGATTTATGCATTTGCCCTCAGCATGATGTGTGCATTTAATTTTAGACCAAACACTTTAAAACCCAAACAATTTAAAGTAAATTTAATGTAGAAACATCAAATCTTCATGGTTTTCAAAGAAACGTGTTCCAACACATCCATGTCTTCCTTGTGCTGAGGACCCCAGAGTTGGAAACAGTAATTCAGGTGGGGGTCTCACAAAGACAGAGTAGAAGTAGAGAATCACCTCCCTTGCCCTTCCAGTCACATTTTAGATGCAGCCCAAGATATGGCTGGCTTTCCAAATTGTAAGTCCACATTGCTGGCTCCAGTTTTTCATCTACCAATATCCCCAAATCCTTCTTTGCAGGGCTGCTCAAAATGTATTAATTTTTCAGTCTGTACTGATGATTGCTCCAACTCAGGTGCAGAACTTTGCACTTAGCCTTGTGGATTTTCTTGAGATTTATGTTGGATCACTTCTCAAGCCTGTTGAAGTTGGTCCATATGGCATCTCTACCCCCAGGCATATCAACTATATATACGTAGTTATTCACATTAAGTAAATCTTTTATGCCACAGATAATTTCAATTTATGTAGCATACATAGACACCAGGCACCCACCAAAGATTCTACCATTCCCCTCCACAAGTGGAGCAGGGAGAGAAAATGTAATGAAGGTTGAGATATTGAGTTGAGATAAGGGGCAGAGATCACACACAGAATATTGTCATGGGCAAAACAGACTGAACTTGGGGATATTAATTGATTTTATTACTAAGAAAACCAGAGCATGGTAATGAAAGTGAAAGAAATCTTAAAAATACCTTCCCCCACCCCTCCCTCCTTTTCAATTATACTTCCTTTCCCTCAGAAGTGTGGGGAGATGGGAAGTGGGGGTTACAGACAGGTCATCACATGTTGTTCCTACCACTACTCAGAGAGAAGAGTTCTTCCCCTGATGCAGTGTGGGGTCCCTCCCATGGGAGACAGTCCTCCACAGACTTCTACAATGTGAGTCCATCTCACAGGAAACAGTTCTCCACGTACTGCTGCAATGTGGGTCACTTTTCGACAGGCGTCCTTCTGGAACAGCCTGCTCCATCATGGGTTCCCCACAGGGTCATGAGTCCTACCAGGAAAACTGCTCCAGCATGGACTCCTCTCTTCATGGGTCCGCATGCTCCAGCATCGGCTTCCCATGGGTTCACAGCCTCCTCTCAGGCATCCACCTGCTCCAGTGTGGGCCTTCTGCAAGGACTGCAGATGAACCTCTGCATCCCGGGGATCCCCATGGGCTGCAGGGGGACAGCTGTTTCACCATGGTCTTTACCTTGTGGTGCAGAGCCTGGAGCACCTCCTCCCCTTCCTTCTGCACTGACCTTGGTGTCTGTTGAGTTGCTCCCTTGACATATTCTCACTTCTCTCTTCTGGTTTCAATTACATCTGTGCAATAACTTTTTTTACCTTCCTAAATTTGTTATCACAGAGGCATTACCACCATTGGTGGCACATCCATCCTGGAGCTGTCTGGCATTGGCCTTGCTGAACATGGAGGAAGCTTCTAACAGCTTCTTACAGAAGCAACTTCTGTAGCTTCTCTGCTACAAAAACCTGACCATGTGAACCCAATACAGCAGACCAGTAAAGATTTCCACAAGAACCTTCCTTGACCATAGTTTGGTAAAAGGTGATTATCTGTTTCCATAGATGGCTATAGAGATTGCTGTATTCTCCTTTAGCATCCTTTCTTCAGTGTGATGGGTTTTACCATACTATCACTTAAGAGCCATAAGACTGTACTTTGCTTGTCATAACTCAAACTATTTGCATAATTAATTTCCTAGTACAATGTTGTTTTCAAAATCCATGTCTGAACATGGAGTGACATCCCTTAAGAAATAACTTCAAAAAACACTGATGATCCCATATTGCTTCTGTGAACCTGGTTCCACAAGGTCTGCTTGGTGGTGCTTTCCTTGTCACCATGACAAAACATTTCCTAACACTCTGGACAGCTGTGGTGGCTAATCACTGGCTACACTTCCACAGGGCATTTCATTTCTGTGAAATGAATGTGCATTGGCATGGTGCTTCCACATGTCCCAGACCTGTACCTTCATCTTGAAGATACCGCATTTTGGTGCTGAAAAATTGGAATGTCATTAGAAAAGAGTACACAAATAAATCTACATAATCTTGCAGAGGTTTGAAGTGATGTCTGAACCTCACATGTTGTCAAATAGGGACAACAGGCCAGTGGAAAGTGTAGACTAGTAAAACTAGTCAGAAGTTTTTCAGCAAAGCAAGTGCTGATTTGTTTATCCTAAAAGGTTTTGTTTGAAGCCCAGTTGGAACAAACATATGTCAATAATATAAATCGGGGCACAGCCTCACCTTTCCTTCAGTAATATTCTGTGTAATTCTTGCTGATTTCAGATTAATTTGGTGCCTAACAATTTGCAGTGACGTTTGAGCTTCCTCTACAATGAAAATTACTGATATGTAGAAAACCATGCTAACTTGCCAAAACCTCTCAGAGTTTCATTCATTTATCCTGCAGAAAAAAAAGAGATTTATTGGAGTCTCTTTCTCTGCATAATGCTTGGGGCAGGAATTCTGTTATACTACTATTGACAAAAAAGTTGAAAATTATGTTAGACTTTATTTGCTTGTCTATTATGTACCAAGGAATATGGATGTGTGTAACTGCATCAGAAGTTCTCAAAATGGTGTGAGATATTTAAAAAGAAGATGGTTATTGTCTCATCAGCTAATAATTAGGCAGTATGAACTGGTTCTGGCCAATTAGCCTGGAAGTGTTTTCATTTTCTAAGCCAATAGAACCTATCTATAGCATTCCATAGTAAAACAAATTAATTAATTTAATTAACAAAACATAAATTCTAACATGAAACATGATTTTGAGTGGGTAAGTACCCATGCCAAATGGTGTCTTATAACAATAAAATCTTATTTAACTGGTTGGACAGATTATTCATATGGCTTCACGCTTTCCTGCTTGCTGGCAAGCAACAGGCATGCTTGGTGACTTTGAAACTTCTGCTGTGTGGAGAGATTGCCATTCAATTATAGACAAACTCTGGTATTGGGCCTGTCTGTAGCATTTTTAAGCTTTTCATGTAAGACAAAAATAGTGGCTTTATATTTGTGTGTCTTTGAAAAGAAAATGCCAGAAAGGTGATGATGCTCCTGCTGTTAAAATCTAATGCAATGTCATAGGCTCTTCTTTACATGTACTTGGTCCCAGGGGCTTACAAGCATGAACATGAATGAATTTTCTCAACCCTTGACTCATGGGGTAAATCTATCCAGAGACATTAGACCACTAAAATGAATCTGCAGGAGCAAAAGGTCTACCAGGTCACTGCAGCAGTTCAAATCATGCTGGTGCCAGTCCCAGAGCACTTACACAAAAGCCAGAAATTACACAGATATAATAATCTTATTGTTTTCACTTGCAAATTCTCAGTGATTTAAATTCATTATCAAACTGACACTCTTGTAAAGCTTTTTCTTCTGATCTTGTCCCAGATGCCTGATTGCAGTCATCAAACATACCATACTAAGTATTTATATAAATATATCATAAAATAATCAAATATGATGAGCTATTCCCTTTGTTCCTTTATGTTGATACACTTTTCACAAAATATTTAATATGCTTCTGAAAATGATGATGCCAGTGATAAAGCTAGTTTGCAGTTTCATAGATAATTTATGGAAGTTATAAAAAATGAACCAAATTGTCATAACAACATGACAATGTGAACATTCATGTTTACATAGTGTCCACATACTGTACAAATACTGAATATTAATATGAAATGAGAATTTATAAAATTTGCAATAAACATAATGTAGAAAAAAAATAACAACTTGATACAATCTCTGCTTATATTGCAACCTATAAAGAGATCTTGCTTTATGAATGGCTTTGACATTTCCTTTAATGTGTATTGTTTTACATCCTTAACCATACATCCTGATATATTTTAAATGTAAATTAGATCATATCTATCCTGTTTCTCCTTTCAGATAAACAGTCACTCTAATTCAAGAGAAGGGAAGAGAGACTATAGACAGCATTTCAAATGTACTTGGCACAAATTCATCCCATGGGGTGCAAACAACAAAACATGTCTGGATCAGATTCTGCTACTTCTGTTCTCATAAGGTAGCTATTTGTTTGTTCAGTGATTCTGTTGGTGTGTAGTAAAGTTGTGCACAGTCTTTTGCCTAAATATAGGCATTTACTGTTGTTTTGAGATACTCTAAGATATTCTCCTGGGTCGGGCAGATGGTGCACAGGATCTGTGCGAGACCCACACCTTCATGACTCTCCTCTGGAGCAGCAGTTATGGCCAGGCAGGACACAGTGTCAAATGACACTTGATACTTTTATGCAGTCAGATCAACCTGCATCGATAGCCAGTAGTGTAACTCTTCTGAGGACAGCCTTTGCACATGATCATTGCCTTAGTCATGGCAAAAGATGAAGTATCTGTCTGCTAATTGTTGGTTCTGGTGGCATCTTCTCTGTGGTTCACTGATATCTGAAGAAACTGAATGAAACATGAGGCCTGTGCCTTTGTACTACGGGAATACCCTGAGAGTATTACACTTATAATTATAATACTTGAACTGTGTTTATTTCAGTAATCTATTAATTACTCAACTAGCAACTGGGAATGAGTCCTGAGGTTTTAATTTTCCTAGTGGCTCTGAAGTCAGCTTCTTCTAATACTTTTCACCAAGGACTATCATTAGGCCTGCTGAACTGCGGGTTTAGGTAGCAAGTCAGAAGTGGCACAGACCACTGGTTGCCTATATGCATCAGTAAATTTGAAGCTTTGGGTCAAAATGTGAGCAATGTGTGTCTAGTATTAGGTAACACTCACAGCTCTTCCTCAGAGGCTGGTGAGAAGCTGAATGCCACATTCCTTCATGGTAGAATTGCTCTTGGGTGTCCCAATCTCTCTCTTTAACTTCACTGACTGTGTAGGGACCCCAGACAGTTGTAAACCTGAAGTTAGACACCCCAAAATGGTTTTTAAATTTAGATGAGATAAAAGGAGGCCTTAATGACTTTGTTTCCCCATTACATTGATGAATTAATGTTATATATCTTATTTTTCTACTGTCTCATTAGATGTTTAAGAGTAAAGTTGGGAAGTCCTGATTAAACGATTAGGCATTTTTATTATTGATACGCTAATGTGAATGTTTTAATTTTTGAAATACAAATACTTCAGCTGGGTGTTGTAGTCCACATCTTCTAAGGTGTATAGAGCACATGCTTTTTCATCACTTGGTAAACCATCCATGTATTACTATTTCAGCTGAACTGAGGGTATCATAATCATAAGAGCTTTGTGTAATAATAAAACTTGAAATATTATTTGAATTCTGCTAACCTTCAAAAACATTGTAGAGGAATAAATAACTGAAATCACTTATATAGCAAAAGGTCCCCTGCTCCTTCATTCTGTACTGGCAAATAAGACACTGCTGAAATTTGATACCCCTTTCAGCCTCCTTCATTGCACAGTACCCAGTATGCTTATTTACAAGGACAAATACTATGCAACTTGGCTCAAAGGAAGGAAAGGTAATTTTTACTTTTGATAATTAATTTCTAGGCCTGAATTTTATCTTGCTTTTAGCCTAAGAGGTGCAGCCGTTCACAGCTTAGTCTTGCTTTTACCATTCATTATGTAAAATTGTATTACTTATTTCTATCTATTTTTTAAAAATATTGTTTGTGCTATGCACTATTCCTGTCTATTTTAGAAAGTCTGGGCAAAAATGCACACAATTAGACTTCCTTCTAATTTACAGAGTCTTTCTAAAAGCTGAAAATCTTTCAGGTACAAAGCAAAATAACTGCAGCAGTCTTTGGCTTATTTCTGTCTTGGCAAGTATGAACAGATCCGTGGTAATCAATTCAAAAGGTATTAGAGCCATTATTGGTTGTAATTATCATGACACCTGGGTCCAGACTTGTGAAATAATTATTAAAGGCATCACCAGCGTGCAAAGGTTTTGTTAATCATTGATTTTATATCAGTAAGTGCTTAACAGATTTTGTGACTCTTAATATGAAGCTGAGTGTCTGTTTCACTTACAGAACCATCAAAAATAAGTCAAATAAATAAAACACACACACACACACATATTCTCATAGAAGTGAATCATAAGTAAAGAATTAAGGTGAAGATGCCACCATCCTTGAAAACTTTCAGGTTTCAAAACCAGAACTGACTTGCTTGAAAAATGTCAGTGTTATATATTGAAATAGCTTGCTGCCAAATAAAATACATGCAACAGGATTTATAGCGAGAGATTTAAGGAAGGGGCCTTGGAGTCTCCTTTTTCTTAATGCTATATGTGTGCTTGATTCTTTTTAGTTATTTTTTGCAGCTATGATGCTGAATATCTGAAACTGAGTGTCTACTAGTGGCTATTCCTTCTTGTTGTCCCCACCATGGCATTAGGGGCAGATAGCAGCAGTGGCAGTTTAGAGTCATTTGCCACATTCTCCGTAGCACCATAAGGCTTTTCTCTGGACACCTCTGTAAGAGTTTTTGCTCCATGGTAATCTGTCTTTCTGTGCTGAGTGATTAGAAAAATTGGCTCCTAATTTAAGTATTCCACGTTAACAAGTATGAATATCCCCTTCTTTTTTCCTTCTGCTTTCTTCATATGCTATTTTGTTCAGTATGCTACTGCATATTTTGTTTTTTGCTTAAAACTGATGTGTCCATTGATCTTCAGTGATGAAGAATAGAACAATGATGAATGGCCATCCTACAGAGATTAAAATCATTACACCTGTGGAAGATCAAACCTACCTACATCAGGGAACTGAGGTCTTTTAACACCTGTCTTCTACTCAGTCTTGACATATAGTGCTACCTGCCTTGAGCAGTGGGTCAGTCTCTTATTAGCTAACACTTCTTCCACCCTTTTGATCATTTTTACCTATTATAGCCCTGGTTAAAACTGGTTTCCTGCAATTCCTGCAGCACAGATCAAAAGGGGCATTCATACCTTATGTGTCTAGAAGTCCTGAAACCAAACAAGTTGATGTGCAGGTCCATATATCTACAGTCACACATCATGCATTCTGGTAGATGGCCAAGAGATGTAGCCTAATGAGGGTACTAGGACATCTCCATATTTTTTGGTGTGCATACAAGATGCAAAATGTCATTAATCAGGTCTTCATTTGGCCACATCTTCAAAAAGGAAGATACAAAGCATGTATCTGAGGCTCAGTAGTTTGAATGTTGGTGATTTAAGAGAGTGAATTTAAGACTTAGGTAAAAAAACCTTTTGAGTAAGGGATGATGGAAAGTAACGAGTTTCTGAAAACTCCTGGCTAGCCAGCAGAGAAAGTTGTAAGGAACAGATTTTGCAGCAGTGACTGAAGAAATCCAGCCCCAAAGCAGAAGTAGTAGTAGCAACATTTCTGTCTGGCAGCTATTTTTACTTAAAGGTCTAAGTAGAAATGGAGAATTAGGAAATAGAAAGCAAAAACTGACTCCAAAATGCCTAAATAAAGCTCATCCTTGTTTTATGTGTTGTCAGAGGATGACATCTCTGAAACTGATGGTGAACTGAGTGTCATAGTAGAAAAATGATCCTGCATGTTTTAGCTGCTTCACTAACAAAACACATTAATTGTCAAAATGGAGAATAGGAGAAAGGAAGTGTGAGTCAAAGTTGCATAAAATGTGTGAATCTAAATGACTGCACGTGTATATCAAACTGATTATACTGTATAGCTCTTTTGGGAACTGACGGAAGTCCTTGCACAAAGAGAATTCTTGGTTTTTCCAGCCATCTGTGGAATAATATCAACTAGCTTTGGCTGCTGAAATTTTGTAGAAGTTCACCCATGCTGTCTCTGTCTATGTATATACACAAGTAAGCAATATATATGTGTGTGTGTATATACACATGCATGGATATTTATATTCATATGCATACATTCAAAAACACCCCTCAAGAGGGATGCAGTGGTCTTGTGGTCTCCATCTATTCTTCTGGATTGAGTTCCAGAAAGTATTTTCTCCACACTATCTATTCTGTTACATATAGAAACATCTGGTCTCTATGTGAAATCACTCAAATAAATAACAAATCCAGGACACTGTTAATGCAGTTTTTCCATAATCAGTGATATCTCTGGCAAGAGATGCCAAAGGTTGACGCTAGAACTCTTCTTCATGGAGCAATCTTACTTTGTCCTCTCCCTATTGTGCTGAATTCAGCTGAGCTGGTGAGATGGAAAGTGTACTTCAAATTTTTCACACTAAATTTTTTTTAGCGTGCCCTTCTCCATTTATCCCACATTTATGTGTGCATTATACAAAAAAAAAAAAAATCATGGTGTTAGAAATGAAGCATGGCTTACTGAAACTAATCAGAAGATAGGACTAAGGACAGAAAGAATTAAATGAGATTATATCTTTATCATATCTTCTTAATAAGCAATCTGAAAATCTAAATAGCTACTCATTTGCTATTATGTACCATGCAAAATGGCAGCAGTATCTACAGTGCATGGGTTGCTGGAAGTAAGTTCAGTAAAGAAGAGGGAGATAATCCAGATGAGCTGTTTAACCTATATGAGATTGTTTGTCTTGAAAAATAAAAGGTGGAATATTTCCTACTTGTAAAAAAAAAACTTTAAAAAAGAGAGAGTTTAGAAAAATGTCCCACTAAAATAACTAAGAACAGGTTGACTCGATAGATTTAAATAAACCCCATATATTTTAAAATATGGAAATGCTTAAGAATTGTACTACACAGGATCCAAATCAAAAGTAATTGAAAGAAAATTACAAGCATTAGAAAAATAATTCAATACGATACTCAAATTATTTGACTTATCCAGATATCTAAATTGATATGACATTATTTAGAAGTACCAGTATGTAAATGTCAGGCTGTGATAAAATACATACTTTCACCAAAAAGGAATTCATAGTGAGGAGAGGAATGCCCCTTTATGTGCAGTATTTCTGTTGAAAAGAGTGGCAGAAATCCATCAATGCACATTTGCAACAGTAGTGGATTGCACCATGCAAGGGAAAAGAAACGCCCATGCCTGAGGAAGATAATTATACCAGACATTATGTTTGAGTACATCACATAGGCAAACAGTGAAGTAGTGGGAGTAATACAGTTGGAGAACACCTACAAGGAGAGAGTTTTAGCAACAATGACACTGTTTGGTTACAAAACAGAATAAGGAAAAGGAAAATGATGAAGCAAGCTTAAATACCTTGGTTCTACAGTTTTGATAACTAATATGTTCCTGGATACAGTTTCTGGAAGAAATGATATTAACATTTACAGCTGACACTGTAAATGTTAATATTTAAATGACACTGAATGAGGGACATCCCAGAGCAAAAACTATAGAAAATTTCTGCCTCTTTGCTCAGTAGAAATATTGTCCACATCCATGAGAATGCAGAAGGTGGACAGCATCTTTTATACCCAGTGTGTGAATGAAATTTTAAATGCAAAGAAAATAAAAGTGATCAAAAAGTTAATTCTATTTGCAAACCAATACCAAGACTTGATATTAGAATTACAGATAGGCATTGTACCTTGGAGAAAACTCAGAAAGGATCTTTTGGAGCTAATCATCTATGAGACTGTTGTAAATTCAAGACTGCTCTGCCTATGCAAACCACTCTATATTTGACAATGTCTTCAAAATTCAGGAGAGAAAGAGAACACACTATGAAGCTCACAATCTTCCAGCAAATTCCCTAGAAAAATAAAAAAGTCAAAACATGAATCAATCCATGCAAAAATAAAACAAAATAAACTCCACCTTGGATTCCACAAAGAAAATGTATTTATTTATGCTTATAGTGAGTCTGCAGAAAAGTTCAGCAATTCAGCTATTTTCAACACTCCTTTCTGAAGATGGTGTTTTATCAGGTAAAAAGGTACATGAAATACAAATTTTAAAATGCAGAAAATTCAAACAAGTATTTGAACATACAGAGTGTCAAAAAACTATGTGAAAGGGTGAGCTGTGGTCAGGGATCTCAGAGATGTCAATGCAGACATAGTTAAGTTGTAGAATTTTTGGCATCAGATGTTACCAGTGTGAAATTCTTAGATTGCTTCCTATTCTTGGAAGAAAAAATCCATCAAGGACTATTAAGCCCAAAGCTGCCATCCATGGCTTAATAAGTCCCAGTGCTGGGAGCTGGGAAGTATCACAGCTGTTTCCCTGTTCTTATGTTGTTTTCTATGTGTTGTGCACTGTTGGAGATGGGAAATAGACCATTGGTCTAACCACTTGGACCAATTTTGTAGGTACAGGTGGAGACCATTGGTGTCAATACAGAATTATTTATTCTTAAATTAAACAAACAAAAAAAAAGTTTCTCATTGTCATTGAGAATTGCAAATTTAATCAAATTTCATCTCTATAGGTGGTGGAATAGCAAGACTTGTAGAACTTTACAAAATCCTAGAGAGCATTCAGGATGAGGCTCCAACTTCTGCACCCTCACAACTCCCTACATGATCATAAAACCTCAGAGAGATGAAAGTGGAAAATGAAGAGAAGCCATAGAAGAAAATCATGGAGTCTGTTTTTTTTTTTTTAATGTAGTTTCACAGAAAGAAAGTATGCACTTCAAAATGTCATGTATAAATTAAAGTAAGTCTTACGAGAAACAAGATTTTGACCAGCTTTGTTAGAACAAAAACCTAACAGTAAGTAGTAAAAGTAAAGAAGATTTCAAAACATACTAAGGTTGGTGTGTCTATTACAAGCATAACAGCTTTGCCTTTGTTTTTGATATGGACTATATTAAACAAAAACATAAAATTAACAGAGTAGTGCTGAAGAAAAAAAAAAACAATAACTACTTTCATAGTGAATCACGGAAACTTATTAGTCTATTTTGCTCAATGTCTTAAATTGATAGTCCAAAGCACAATAGGAAAATGTCTACAAATATTCAAGGAGAAATTAGCCAAGAAAAATGAGGACAGTAAAAATATTTACTTCAGCTTTGTAAAGCATCTAATCACACCTGTGGAAACCCTTGCTCAGTCTGAGTACAGACTGAAGAGCAGAAAGGTGGCATCAGTGCTACCTGCAGAGTAGTCTCTTCCCGTGTGCTGCTGCTAAGCATAGCCACTGTTCTGGATAAATGGAAGAACTAAAGTCATTTTAAGGCAGTATTTACACATCACTGAAATTTTTTATGGAAATATCCGAAATACCGAAGTGAAGCTCCAATAACTTGTGGTAGGGTAGCTGAACACACAACTGAATGGTTTATATGAAACATGGAGAACAACTGCATACCATCTGGCTAAGGCCAAAGATCCTCAAGGGATCACAGTCTGCAAGCTGGACTACCTCCAGTGGACAACAACAGCATGTAAGAAAACCAGCTGTTATCCTACAAATCTCTGAAAATCCAATGTCTTCAGAAATATAATACATCACAGCCAGGAGGCAGTACAGATGTCAGAAGAACCCACTGCATACCTAGAAACATAAAGGAAGACTTGCTCAACATGAGGCCAAAAATTCAAAACCAAAAAGTACCAGTACCATAACATCTGAGATTGTTATTCAGGCAGGTTGGAAAAGGTGTCTCAAAGCTTGTTTTCACCACAGTGAACAGCTATGGCAATGCAAGTAAGTGGAAGAATCTTCTTGCAAAGAGGAATCCTGGAAGTGTGCATCCTTCTTTCTTTTTTGTCCTTCTTTTGTTTGTTTTTGCATAAGTAACCCTCATATTATAAACAAATAAGATGGAGAGATGGGAAGTCCTTGTTTATTTACCCAGTGCTTTGTCTAGGAGTAATCTAAAAGGAAGCAATCACTACACAGATCTATGTGATGTAAAGATGAAGCTGACACACATGTATTTGGTATTCTCACCAGAAGAACCCAGTGTCTGAAAAAGATGACTCCGCAGAGGCAGAGCAGTTGGCTTGGGCTAAACGAAGAAACTTGTTTAGCTACAAGATGGGAATGTTTAAAATTACTTGGGAACCATTAGCTGCTAGAGAATCAGACCACACAACAGCATCAAACATTCCGGGTAATAGGAATTAGGGACAAGGTTAATCCACAATGAAGTTTTACATTTTTCTTTGAGGAAATTCTGTTCTCATCAAGAACTACCTTTTCTTGAATCGTCCAAACCTTGTTTTTTCAGGATTAAGTGAAAGTCCCAAGAAAGGTAGAAACAGTATGATCTGTAACAGTGCATCTCAGAGCAGCAAAACACATATGTAACCCCTTTTATGCCAGAATTTGTGGGTCAGACTTTATGACACTTTTCTCCAAGGCTTTCTATTAATTCCTCCACCACTATGAGGTGGTGTCAGCTTGGAGCATGCTCATTCCTTTCCCTCCCTGCTTCAGTCTGCTTTAGAATGAAACTGGAAAACAGGAATCTTGGTCTGGTTCTCGGTAGTCCAAGGGTGTTTATGTAGAGAACAGTGCAATTCTGCATCAAAAATGTGATTTTCAAGTATTACATAAGTTAAAATTTAAAATCTTTACCTTTGAATATGAAGATATGTAAATCCAGAACTGCAGAGGACACGTTTTAGAGAGGCAAGGATTTTTTAAAGGTGAAGTAAGGAATTTAGGTGCAAAAGTTTCATCACAAAGAAGAAACAAAATTTAAAGGATTGAACTTCTTTCAAAACAGTAATGGGTATGTATTTTCAGATTATTTCAGATTCAGAACTGTTCATATTTCACATTGTTGAATACTGTGTGATTCCTGAAGAGTTAATAACAGATAAAGGGTTGAAAGTAATTTATTTCAGCAAATCTTCTAGATATCTCAATTCAAGATGCCATATCAAATTTGTACTATTTACAGTTTATCAATCTATCTTTAAGTCTGTGAAGATAACAAAGCTCTTCATATTTAAAAACCCACATAAGATTCAAAAGATTGTTAATGCTTACTAGGGTTGCAAGTGAAGTTAATTGAGAAATTAAAACATAGACAGCCAGGAAAAAAAAAAAGAAAGAAGGAAAGACACTTCAGCCATTCTTTTGGCTTCCTTTAGCTAGAATATCATGATGCTTCTTACAGTCATTCATTAGTTTTGTCATCCTGGGTGAACTTTATGGAAGGAAGAATAAAGTCTTTGATGACAAATACCTAACAAGCTTCTGGAGCCAAGGAGCCGTGCCTGCCAGGGGAACTAGAAAATGAAGGGGGAGGGAAGAGTGGGGGAGGGGGAAAGGAGTTGAAATGAAAAGCCGGGAGCAGGGTTACCCACGTTGTAAAGGAAAGAGAACGTGAGACTGGAAACCGGATGTGAGTGGCAGCCTGCCAAGGCAACAGTTAGGCCATCTGCGGCAGGGTCAAAAGTCAGAGCCATCTTTGAAAGTAAGCCCCGAAGAAGACATCTAAACAGAACCAAGGAGGGCACTCTCGCTGCTTTGTGAGGATACCCAATATGCTGCTGACAGTTTCCTGCCAGAGCTGCACGCAGGCACGGTGTGCAATGGGAATGCTGCTTCAAGGTGGAGGAGCTGCCCCGGCCGCTCTCCTGGGGCACTCAGCACACACCGGGCAGGGCGCTGCCAGCAGGGCCCTGGGACACGCTGGGGTGGCTGCACTACCTCGGCTGCTCTGGGACAAGCCTGCTTCACTGACAGCCTGAAAATGGGACAAAATGGCACTGGCAAATGAAGGAGACTACTGGCAAGCACAGTGTAGCAGCAAAGGCAGCCTGGCCACAAAAGGCATTGCCTGGAGGGCAAAGGAGGGCCAGAGCATCAGGGAACACCACCCTGCCCTTGGTGGCAGTTGTGCCACACATGGTTGTTTGGCTTCTGTCTTTGTGAATGTGTCAGAGACAGATTTGGACATTTTGACTATGGATTATTGCCAGCTTTTACTTGAACTGAGTTTTCTTTCTCCCCCCCCCCCCCAAAAAAAAAAAAAAAAAAATAACAGCCAGCTAAAAGTGGCCTTCAGTACATGATCTGAGTCAAATGACAGGGACAACATATAGAGTCTACTCTCGCCTACACTTCAGTTTATCATGCCTGGAAGCCAGCCCTTTGTAAATATTTTTACCTTCATTTCTCTTTTTTCCCTTTTTTATTTTTTCTTTTTTCTTTTTCCATTTTTTAACCCCCATTTTTCTCAGTTTTTTTTGATTATTTTATTTTATGCCTTAAGGTGCATAGGTATTCCATCTTGTTCCAGGACAGCATTATATGAGGTATATGAGGAGGGGTCTCGAAATGCTTCTGTTCTAATAATCCTCTTCCAGAGGGAGAGAACAGGGCAAACGGCTAGCTAGAAATTTATTGTCTAGCAGGCAGTGTGTAATTATCATAACTTACAAAAAAAAAAAAAGAAAAAAATCCACATGTTGGTGTGTTTGATTTAGTGCCATCAGAAGTGTAAGGTTACATGAAATAAATGGCTAATTGGGTTAATTTAATAGCAGGTTAAATCTTTCTTTTATTTTGTGCTAAACGAACATTAAAATGGTGCAGTTTTGAAGTGGTCTTAGAAAAGTAAAGTAGAGTTTCTTGATAAAAAAATACATATAGTGTTCCTACTACTAGGTTTATGGTGGGAGCTACTGGCATTCTTCCAGTTCACCGCATGAAAATCTAAGCTGCCTGTATAAGTACAGAATTTAGTGTTGGGTCTTAAGGTTTTGGTTGGCATGTTGCCAAAGATGTTATGTATTTAGCTGGGAAAATTGCCTAGAAGTTAATTGAGAGGAAAACACTAATATACATCCTCCACCACCCTAAAAAATGCTATGGATGTGCATATGTTGCTGATCCTTGATAAGAGATGAGTGTTTGCAGTGAAGAATTAACTTAAAATTGGTTCAAAGTTGTCTAGATTGAGTTTTTCAAGCCTCTCCTTTCACTGCATTCACAGAGAATATTATTGTTTCTCCTCTCTTTTTAATCTCCCTGCTTGCACCATCCTCATACAGGCCAGCAGCAAGCCATGATGTGGTCAGTCTTCTTTGGAGTTGGCAGAGCTGGAGTGTAACAGCTTTGTGCCAACTCCAAGCACCAGGCAAGAGTAAATCTCCCCTTTCCTCTGCCCCAATTCCTTTTCTTGTGGCGGCCCCAAAGCTTATGATGTGGCTGGTTGTTTTACTACCACCCCCATCCGGTATAAACTGGAAGCTCAGTTGCAGAGTGGGCATTGGCACTTTAACCACTTCAGAGCAGCAGATAGCTTTTCCTGCTACACAACCTGCCACGACACACACTACTACCTAGCAGAGCATCTTGGAAGCACCAAGGGCCTGGAAAAACCCCTTTACACTGGGCAGCGAAACCTCAGCAATTCAGCAATTTTTCATCTTGTCAGAAAAATTAGGGTTTCTTTCATCTCAGTAAGTGAAAGATTGTCTTTAAACTGTACCAAGCCAGTCTGCGGCAGCAGAACTTAAGTGGTTAATGATCACATCTGTAAGTAGGCTCCGGGTCAGACAATAGGCTATCTTTTGGAGCAAGGAGGCTGGGAGGCAAGAGGCACAGGAAAACAAAATTAGGAGCTCTACTGAAAGCAAATGAGCAAAAGGCTTTCTTCCAATTGTGATCAGCTGCCTTCTTTTGTACACCCAGTGGATGCTCCTGATGCACTGATCTAGAAGAGACATGAGCAAAGTAGAAACAATGACATTTCGTTACTGTATGAATCTCCTCTCCCTTCACTTAATCCTGTTCTTACTGGGGCCTTGTGCTGAAAGCTGATAATTTTGATGGCCCCTGAATAAAGCCGGTAGCTTGAATTCCTGCCACCAGCCCCCGTATAATGAATTGGGCTAATGAATGCTAGTAAGTGGTAGGAATCTGTGACCAGCTGCATCAAGGCAGGTAATACAGCTCAGATTTAATTGGGAGCAGGTATTGGAAGGCTGTATTACTTTAATTGGTGAGGGGGTTTTATAAATGGAAGGGACAAAGTATAATGGACAAATTGTGCTGTACAATAGCACTTAAGCCGGGATTGTATGCATTCGTTAATCTGTTGAGGAATGAGGCAATTCTAAACAATTTTCTCAGTGAAACCAACTCCAGAAAGCTTGTCCCTTTTGTTCTCCCTTGGGAAAATGCAAGATTGAAACAGAAAATACCTTTACTGAGGCAATCATTTGCCACGTGTGGAAAGCGGATACAGCTGTAAACTATGAAAGAGGGATCTTTGTAGTACAATAAAGGATGGAAAAAGAGATAAAGCTGGGGATAAGAGTGGGCCTGTCACTGCATCCAAAGAAGGAATAAAGTGATGACATTTACAGTGACAGATGAGACTGTAAAGAGAACTCAGGACAATTTAGAGAGGGAAATTTGATATTTAAAAGAAAGGGCTCTGATAATTAAAAGTAGCATTACATTAAACTGTTACGCATGTCATTAGTGACAGAAGGGAACTAGTGCCTTTTGAAAAGTTAATGATTCGCACAGACCTGCTCTTGAAACTTTGTATGTAGTAAAGTTCACTGGAACACAGCATACTGTATGCAACACGGCATAAATTTTCTCTGTGTTTCATAGTGGGAAATAAGAAAGTTATATGATAATATGGAAGGTGTACTGTAAATACCATATGCCAATGTGTGTACAGTGTGGGTGTGTATGTGTAGAATCGTTGTACGCTGGAGGTCCAAGGTAGAGTTGAAAACCCAGCATATATAAATATTGTCAAAAATGCTCATTCTGTGGAATCCTTGGAAAAGGCAGGGTGTCTTTTCTCAAGGCACAGGTTCACACGTTTTATTTTTGTCTTGTTTGTGTTTAACTAGATCTGTTCAACCTAGTGTGCCTATGGCAACAGAAGACAGCTTAAAGAATAACCTCTAAAGGTAGAATGTATTTAAAGTGAAAGAACACCAACATGCAGCCAATTTACGTGCCTGGTGCAGCTGTAATGGGTTAAGAGACCATTTGTAACCTAGTTCTTCTAGCGGGGTTTTTGCCCCAGTGTACTTCGTTACAGGTGGGAAAACAAGACGGATTGTATGTCCTTCAGTGTTCATGTAGGCTGGGAAGTGGGAGGAGAAAAACAAAACAAAGCTGAAAATGAGTGTTGAATGGGCTTTCCCAGGATCCCCAGGTGGGTTTCATGTATTGCCTAATGCTGAAAATGAGACAGATTCAGCTTTCTGTACTGGTTGTAAAGGCTGAATTATCTTACTCTTACTATTCTTCATGACTTAAAGTCAATGCACAAAGCTGGAGCTTATTTCAGAAATTCTTTGTCAGAACTATTTTGCGTTCTTTAACATTTTTTCATTTTTGGGGATAAGGATAGAATTTGCTCTTAAGCTCACAAAATATTTATATATATGTGCATAAGCTAAATTCTAAATTAAAAATTATATGTAGGAGCAACATTATTAAATTCTAAAAAGGAGTATGAAATTAATACTTAGCCATTAGTGTGAAAGGATTATAATTTTTTGCAGAAATCTGTGGTTAGCTCTGTGTGAACCATAGCAAAGTTTGCCAGAAAGTAGGTGAGTTACACAATAAAATAATCTATGACAGGAAAACAAAATACACACAGAACTACCTTTGTGGTGAGATATCATTCTTTAGCTCTCTAAATAAGATGTTTAAACAGTCACAGACACATAAGAGTGCAGCTTGAAAATAACTTAGATTTTAAAATAAAACACTGTTTATATGGTCTGAGCCAACTCCATGGAAATCCTAAAAAGGAGAACTGATCAATCACTGAAAGTGTCCTAAGATCAATTTTATGTAATAACCATGCTTATTTGATATGGAGAAAATAAGGCAGCTTAAGGTCTCTTCTGTCATATAACGTGTTATCCCCATATTGTATCTCCCTACCTAATCATATGACATTAAAAGGCACCCAGGGAAACTCACTTCACAGAAGAAAAAGGACTTTCTTTCAAAAAAGCCTGCATTCCTGATTTTAACAAATTAAAAACAGACTCAGAAAGTGCAATGACTTTAGTGGGCTGATTGAATGTTTTTAAGGAAGTTGGACCACAAGCTCTGTGAAACTGCAGATTATCCTCTCTCTCGCTGAGGTTCAGATGAATATCTAAACACAAAGTGAAAAAAAATCTTTTTCTTCTTTAGCCTGAAGAGAAATAGCCAAATTTCATTAAAGTTTGGATATCTTGCTTTCTCCGTCTGTGCATGTATGTATATATATTTAAATATGTGTTTAAAATAAAAAAAAAAAATGTTTTCGGAAGACAGTTCTGAAAAGAGTAGCCCCATCACAGAGTTTCATTATCTACATCTGCTTGCAACTGCCATTAAATTCTTATTCTTCAGGCTAGATTATTGCATCCCTTGCATGACCTAAGGGAACATCAAGGAAAACAAAAACCAAATTTACAATTTGAGAAAGGTCAAAGATCACTGTGCCTTGGCACTGAAATCCTTTAGAATAGGAGCATGTGTTGTGTCCTACTTTTCCTAGTTAATGTGCATGAATCATGACTTTGAAAAGCCAATTCTGTAGTCTTTGGAGTTAAGAGTTCTCCCTGAAACCCTGCTGGAGTGCAGAGCTGAGCAGCATCTCTGGCATTCAACAAAGCCACCACGTTGTTTCAGTCTTCAAGTAGCTGCTTTGTACCGTCTCCATGGCACCAGCAATAGCTGGCTATTACTCATCTGTGCTAGGTGAGGTTGGAGGAGAGGAACTAGCACTGGCTGGTTGTCTGTCCTCTCACAAGGTCCCCAAACAGGTCTCACCATACTGCTCTGTGGCCCATTGATAGAGCTCTTCTGTTTCTGGAGCACCTATGGTCTTCTGTGCAAAATGGCATATAAGGCTTGTAACTTATGCTTGCCTCTCCCAGGAAAAGGACATTAATTCATAAAATAAGTTTATTAACTGTCTTCCATAAATGGTATTCTTCATGAAAAATACTAGTCTAGATGTGGGATTCTGTGAAGGAGGGACTGAGAGGAGATTCTGCCAGTGGTAACTACATGTGGTCTGTATGTTGGAAGAACTTAAGGATAGTCCACTGTCCAGTCCATCTGAACACTTTTTGTATACTACTGCCACTGTTTCTGGAAATGGATGGGTCTGACCTCCTTTTTTTTGGTAGCGACTCTTCAAAGGTAGATTATTGTCTGACCCTTCCACTTGTCAGCATGATTAAGTGATTGATTGTGTAAGTTGTGAAAGCTTGTTCAGCTCCAACTTCTGCAGCTGGGGCAGCAGCCTCCATGCATTTCCCATCACGTCTGGGCTTCACAGGGGAAAAGCCACAGGAAAACAACAATCTGTGCCCTCATCAGGATGCCAGCATCTCTGCTGACTGAGCCCAGCACAAAGATAAAAGTGAGTGCCTAAGCTGATCCCTGATGTGACTCCCAGAGCCTGGGTCCTCTCAGTGGTCTTTCCAAGGAAATACTGCACTGCACTAGCCCCTGGGTAGGAGAGTTTGATAAGGGCCTGGTTTATCTCAAGTGACTCTATTTATAAAGGAATGAAAGAAACCTCCTGGTGGTAAAAGTTGTAGAAAGGAGGATAATTGAAATCTGAGAAACAAATGGTAAAGTAGTCTATTAAATGAAAATCAGTCATTGGAATTTACATCCCAGATTTTTCACATTGCTACAAGTATTTGAGATTTTTCTATATCCNCACACTTTTGTAACCTAAGACAATTTCACATCAGGAAATTCTTGAGAGAAATAGATACTGTTCTTACCTCTTCATATATAAGATTAAAACAGAGGGGAGGTCTTGAGGTAATGTACATTAGTTTATTCTTTTCTTTTTAGTAGAGTGACTTCCACATCTTATTTGGATTGCTGCTCGCCTGATTTCATAATTTCAAAATTAATATCCTAGGGGAAAGAAAGAAAAAGAAAGAAAAGAAAGAAAAGAAAGAAAGAAAGAAAGAAAGAAAGAAAGCAAGCTTTGCTTTCAGAAATTAGTTTTCTCTGCCTATGCAGATATATTGGAACCATTCTACTAGATCCAGAGCAAGGATGTAAGCTCTTCAGAAAATGTTATATTCTGTGCAACTGAAGAATGGGAAGGAATGCAAAGGAGAGTTTTTCTTTGGGAAGCACTGTTTTGTCAAAGTAGACAATGAAGCATAAGTAACTGGACAGAGGTAAAAAAAAATGGAAAATCTTTACTTCTGCTCCAACAAGGATGAAACTGAAGAGACTCTGGAGAGGTCAAAGGAGTTGAGCACAATATGTTTGGATTTCATAAGGACTCAGTCAAAATTTCTGCAATGACAAATTTCGCTCGGCTTCAGTGTCTTTACTGGAATTTGGAATTGTGGTTTCACCACTAATAGACGCATTGGGCCCCCACTCACTGTGTTGGAGCTGCAAAAGCTACAATGAATGTGGAAAGAAGAATGAAATATGTCTGTGTACTTTTCAGTTTAAACTGGGGAAGGCTCTGTTTACATGGATGAAAGCCTATGAGTATTTTGGCAAACTTATTGAGAACAGTTTACCTGTCAGTACAAGGAACAGTCTTAACAATTCACTTTCTTAAGAGATTTCTAGGTCTCCCTTCTTTCCATTTTAGTATTTATCTTACAATTTTAGCTTCCACTTTGGCTTAAAAATAACCTTAGAGTGCAAAAGTACAGCTGATACCACTAATAAAATACAAAAGAACTTAAAACCCCTAAGCCGTTTAGATGAGGTTTGGATTTTGAAATTATGTTCCTTTCCCTGTTATCACTATAAATTAGTTCAGTCTCTCATTTTTCTCACCTTCTTTCCAGAGAGGCATTCCAGACATAATGCCCCACAAAGAATCACTGTAGACTTGTCCTGCCCACTTGCATCTTTGACCTGAGAAGTGGAAAGGCAAAATCTACTTGAGAAAGTCAGTGAGTTTTGGAAACCTCTGAAGCCAAAAAGTGCTGTGGCTGTTTTGATTGTGCAGCCTATCTTTTAAAGAGCAGCCATTGCCATGTAAAAGTTAATAAATCATGAAATGTTGTCAACTCTGCTTCCAAAAATGTAGGTGACATTTTCTTTAAACCACTCTAAAGGTTTCTTTTTCCCCTATATGTGTTGGTCTAAGTTCCCTCCCCTCTTAGAAGAAAATTGTTATTGTGATTTTAGATTCTGTATCCAGTTACAGTAGGAGCGTGTTTTTTCACTTTTTGGCAAGAATAGTTTAAATCAGTTCCTGGCTGAGCTTTCTTAGTCATTGTTGATTTTTTTCTTTAGAAAAATAATGGGTTAGCTCACTGCTTATGATTAATTTTGAAGCTAAGAGAATGATGCCTGACTGGAAAAATAAAAAATAAAAAATACAAAAAAACCCCCAAATACATTCCATCCATGTCAGCCATCTCCAATTTTCAAACAAGATTTTTGTAAAATGATTGTGAGTGGATCCCTCTTGACATGAAACACAGTGTCTGAAAGTCCTGAGCATGAACTATCATAACTGAGCATTTTGATAAGCTCAATCACAGATTTAACTGTAACACTTTCACTCTTTTTCTTCTGGTTCTTTCTTCCAGTTTCTTGTAGTTTGGGGAAAAACATTAAGTCTCTTCATGGACTCTTATTAGTAGCAGATAATCCTTCTTATTGACTGAGGTGGACAGAAAAGACTAGTATTAAAGTATTCAATAGAAGTTACTTAAATTTTAGTAGGCATGGAAATTATCTGGGTTTTTTGCTGTACTTTGGCATTCTGGAAACATAATTCACTGGTGGTATTCTACAATAACAAATATGCTTCTTCAGGCAAAGACATTAATCAACAGTGGTCTTGCATCAGG
Source organism: Drymodes brunneopygia (assembly GCA_013400955.1). Lineage (NCBI taxonomy): Eukaryota > Metazoa > Chordata > Aves > Passeriformes > Petroicidae > Drymodes > Drymodes brunneopygia. The sequence continues at coordinate 291,568 of VZTZ01008381.1, read as the reverse complement.
ACCCTCCAGTCTTTTATGTGGCCAGCAAACATTCCTACCGGGGGAACACGCACCTCTCCTCTTAGTTCTGAACCACATCAGAAAAGGGTGTCTGCTTGGGCTGAAAGACAAGCTCATGCTTGCTTCCATTTTTCTCATTTTCTTTTTGGTTTTTGTTTCTTTCTCTCTCCCCAGGTTCCATTTAGATGTGTTTTAAATGTGAAAGTTTTCCTGTTCAGGATGTTTGATGCTGGCTGAGCACGTACAGCTGGCTGTATTGGAGCTTGCCTTACAATTAGTGGGCAGCTGCTGGTGTTTAGCACCAAACATCAGCTTGTTTCATCCAGCCTTCGATTCCTTATGCTTCACTCTGCTGGAAAGTGCAGTGCTCTATACCCCAGTGCTCTACAGTTACATATTTATCTTCCACATTTCTTAAGGCAGAACTCACTGATGCATTTCTCTGATGTGCTTGTAATTCAAATGTCATGTTTGCTGTCAACAAGTCATCTGATTCAAGAACCTTTGACTTTTTTTTTTTTTTAGGAGGAACATGAGGAGTAGCAACCTTCACATGTTAAAAATATTATGCCTCTAGGGGACCGGTCATTATCCTGCAGTAGGTATTTCAAGTTGGCAAATCAATGGAGAAGATCAGGGATGGAGATGAAAGACCCAGCTAGTCTTGACCCTTGCCACTTCTGTTTTTTTAAGTCTTCTTCAGTGCTGATCATGCAAAGAGTTGAGCTTAGGCTTATTTTACCACCAGCCAAGGTGGAGAACACTCATCCTTCTTTTGAACTTATCCTTCTTTTCTCCAAAGGCTTTTTGAAACAGCCTCAGGTTTAGGGTTAATGTTTTGTCTTTCTATTGCTCAAGACTTTATTCTTTGCCTAAGGAATTTGTAAGAATATTCCTTTCTTCTCATGTTGTAATGACCATCATGTCATGACAATAATGATGACAATCATGACAGGCATCATCTGGTTTTACATCCCTAGAACTAGGAATCTGAGTGTAGGTATGTCATCATAAAAGCTTTTGTTCTGAAACAGGGCTAAGTATGATAAATGAATAATTTACTTTGTGGATTGCTGGAGAGTGTTCCTTTAATGCAGGAGCATATTCTGCTTTATAGTGAACTCTGGAAAGTGTGTCAGGTATCAGGAAGCTGAAGTCTTCTCCATATGGATGTGGACAAAGTTTTTATCTCTGTTGCTCTGCAGAGCAAATTTTAAAAGTTACAAGTTATTTTGTAATGTATAAAGGCTACCTGCTATTTTGCTTCTATTAGTCAACCTTATTTCCATTGTCTATATATACCAGCAAATCAGCAGCATTTTGAGTGAGCTAAGAACCAACTAAAATGTAATCTCTATCTTTAAGAGGTTACTATACATTAACCTGTGACACTCTGAAAAAAAATATTTTAATGGCAGCAAGATCCCAAAATAAGGTTTATGAAAAGTTCAGGAACAGAAAAGTTTAGACAACAGTCTGTTAAAGAAAGAGATAGATTCTAATACCTCACTTGAAACTGCTTAAATTTGCCTGATTTCAAAAGCATCCAGTACTTCCTTGAAAATATGATGCCTTTCAAAATCTGTCCTGTAAACCCCCTCCTCTGAAGTCGTAGGTTAGAAAGGTTGTAGGGTTTTAGGTTGTAGGATTTCATGTTTTAGTCATCAAAAATGCACAGTGCCCATGTGACTAACATGGGTAAAGAGGTATCCATGCTTTCCAAGCTTTCTCCTGACACTATAGTTGAACAAGCAACTCCCTTTTGATAGTATGGAGGAAAACATGCAATTTTTTCCACAATTAATTCCAGTGAAGAAGAAAGCTTTTCCCCATAATTAGCCCATTCTCTCTACACGTTTTCTCAGCAGTGACCAACTCCTGTTAGTGCTGTATTTAGACATATTCTTGATCATGTAAATTTTTGCATATGCTTTAACGTAACTGGTGGAACATTAAGCCCACAAAGTGCATTAGTCACAGTTTTAGATTAATCCTTAGATTAAGCCTCAAATGAGGTTTTAGCAATCTCTTAGATTTCAGCTTCTTCACAGTCTGTAAAGATCTTAATTTATGAAATGTTCACCGTTCTCAAGCTTGCTCCTCAACAGATGTGACTTGATCCATCTTTGTGTCAAAACTGTGCCTTGATTCATCTGTTTTTAGTGTGAAAGGATGGGGGACCATAGGAGGAAGGTCACTGAAGACTTGTGAGTTTCCAATATAGGCACATTTTCTCTGTCACCAAAATGCTGCCTTCTATTCTTTGAAACTGATCAGAAAAGATGTCCTCTGTAAAATCAAAGCTCATACCCCGTAGTTTTCCATTACGCACAAATATGTTCCTTCAGTGTCATAGGAGCTGCGTAATTTAAAGTCTTAAGAAAAGAAATAGCTGGTTTTAATTAAGAAATTAATTTGCATTAGTTTTACCTGAAATCTCATAGTCTTGAAAAATGGCATTTTAACTGCTTCAGTTTCAGAGATAACCACAGCACCTTACTTATTCCCAAGTTTAGTGAGCTCTGCCTGGGAGTCTGTTTTGCTGAAGTTGCTTGCTTTAGGAGAAGTCTGAATAACATATTAATGGCCCCTGTTTGATAAAACCATATTCCAAACATGTTTGATCGTGTGTTAGCATGCGAGGACTGATTAAATGTTTAATAGACATTTAGACCTTTAAATGTTCAACTAACTCCTCCTGCTATTATCAAGATAGTTTGGGGTCTTTAAATTGAAGTTACTGAAATGTGAGTCAATGTCCTATTTTGTTGATACTGGAATACTACATTTGACAAACACTGTAAAAACGAATCAAAGCTAAATTGGGTCTGTTCTGGGTATTCTGAAAGGCCATTCTTTTACATTTGTTTTTATCTTTTCATGTAGTTCCCAACAGAGATCTGTATTCCTGTTTCTGTAGTCTTTTTTTGGTTAACCCAAGGTTTAAATGTTGTATTCATTCAACTTGATAATCTTTGATTCTTAGTGGAATTGCATGAAAAAACACACAAACAACCCCTTCTCACATTTGAGCTCTGTGAGTAACAACTCACAGTTGACACTGTGAAGGCAGATGATCTCCTGATGAAAGTATCTCATTGTCATCTCTGAAATGTAGTTGCAACACCAGAGAATGTGGAGGCAGCATTGTCTCATTGAAGAATAAAACTAGCTAGATCACTGCTTTTGTTCATGGTTTTTAACCTAAATATTAGCCCTTACTACTGCTTCCACACCTTCACTCCTTCACACCCGAGGCTGAAATAGGTCATGTTTGTTTTGATGGGTTTTTTTTCACTTTTCCAGGATTTATTTCTTTAGTGCTCATGCTCAGCACACATTCTTTTACGATGGGAAGTTTGCTGATCCCTTTTTGTGACTTCCTGTTGATTCCCATGAGCTTGATGGACTTTTTACTAATACTGTCATACAAACTTCATCTTCAGCTGACGTTTTAAAAATTAGGTTTTAAAAATTAGGAGCAGAAACAATTATGTTAATAAAGCATACTTACTTTTAGACATGATAAGTACTTTATGATCTGGGAATAGTCAGATTTTATCATTGAGGCTGAACTGTTGAGCACAGCAGTATTACCAGTTAGGAGGTAAAATTGATCTGGAAAAAATAGTTTGCATTATCAGTTACTTCGCTGTCAACCTTCTATCTCTCTTGATCAAGAAATGAAGTCCTTGGAAAATGAATGTACAAAACAAATGTCTGTTGTACAGCAAGATGTTCTTTAATTTACTTCCTTTTGTTTAAAAGTGATGTCTGTTTAGCACATTGGTTTAGATATGATTTAAAGCAGTTGACATGACAGATTGAAAACTTAAAATGTAGCATGAATAATACACAGTAAATTTATGTTGGGATGTTTTTATTCACTAGGGAACCCTGAATAAGTTAGCAGCACTTGCAGCCACAACTTGTATACAGGGGAATAATTTATATTTATTCCTTTCTTCCACGGAGCTAACTTATGTATGTGTGTGTATATATATATATATACACACACACATATATATATACATACACACACATATATATGTATGTATGTTTGTGTGTGTGCATAATAAATGAGTATGTATATATGTATATGCATATAGTCAGCTAACTGAGATTCACACACACACACAATCCATGCAGTTTATTAACAGTTAGCATATCATCTCTAAATGGAGCTTACTGCAATTTGAGATGTGCCCTGCTAGGAGCTAATGAGCAAACTCCTGCCTAATATTGACAATTAATCAGGCATAAAAGCATCTAGGATCAGGACCCATTGCCAAGCATAGAAGACTCATACAGACTTCAATGAAACATGATATGTGAACAAATTTGTCTAATTGTATATCAGTCCTACGAACAAATTCCCACCAAAACACTTAATTATCCACAGTACAGAAGCAGTGCATCTATCTCAGAATGTTACTGGCTTTTTGGTTTGTTGTAAGCCATTTACCGTAACTAATAAATTGAAGGAAGTATCATTATGTTTTCTTGCCAGTGTTCCTATTTTAATTGGCCTTGTATACTTGAGCCAATATCTGCGTATTGACTAGAGTAACTGAGTAATGATTGCACAATAAAAAGTGATCACTATTGGCTGAATACTTTTCTTCCATTGATGTGGGAAGATTTGCTCTCAAACTGATAAAATTAATCTCAAAGTAAAAAAAAAAAATCTCCCAAACTGAAGAAGAGTGCAGTAAAAGGTTCAACCTTAGAGTTTATAATAAAAGAATAAAAACATTATTGCTAATATGGAAAACATGCATTTGTTCAGGTTCTATAGGCTTGATACTGATAAAATATCTGCTATACAACTTTTTTTCTTCTAGAATAAAAACAGTATACCTCTTTCTAGTCTAAAATCACGGTGCAGGCTTTTTTTTTTAGCAACATCAATAGAAAGCCTGTTATGACACACAACAGAAAACCACTTGAAGTATTGCTGTTACTCACTACAGAAGAATGATTTGTGCAAAGATAAGATGCTTTAGCCTTGAGACACACACGAGTAAATTGGGTAGTTTTCCTAAGAAGCATTCTTGTTGAACTGTTTTTCTTTTCCATTTCAGTTGACAATATGGATCTGTAGTATATTGTTGGATCTGCTGTATGATAACACAACAAAGCCTGTGTTCTGCTCTCAGCAGTGCTATTTATACCTTGTAACATTTTTCAAAGTACTGCTTTAGTGCTCTTCCACTGTTCAAAAAAAAAAAAAAGCCCAACCAAAACAACACAAGATAACCTCCCCCTAAAACAGATAAATAAATAAATAAAAACAACCATAAGTCAGACTCAAGCCTGGATATTTCCCTGACAGTGAAGCTCCTTTTTGCAGTTGATTTACAGAGGAAGAGCTGTATCTTGCAAATGATGTAATATGAGCCAGAGTCCACCCTTTACAACTGGAGAAGGCAAGAGCTGTTCAGATCTTTTTCTTTAGCCGATTACTTTGAATGGAGAGCAAGGACTGTCTCTGGAATTGGGCTGAGGGTTGATGAGTAGCTATCATCCAAAAACCTCCACAGCAGTGAGGGCACAAGCTGCAGTCTCAAGTGGAAGGCAAGAGCAGTGAAGGAAGCAGGCTAAGCATCTACTAATTTATATCTGAGGATGGCTGATAGTGAGACAGCTCAGTATGACTGCTGAACTTTCATACTGAAGTGTATCTTCATGTGGTCTCTGGGAGAGACCCTTCTGTCCTGGATGCCAATCAGCTGTGATCAGCCAGAAGCTGAAGTGATACTTACTCATTGCTGGAAATCAGGGAAAGAAGCAGGAAGAGATTTATGCTAGGCAACAGCAGAAGGCTTAAGTCATCCTTAGGCAGCAAAGAGAAGGGAAAAACAAGGATGCTTAAACAAGGATGCTGGTATATTTTGAAATATCCAGGTCACCAAAACCAAAACAAGACTAAGAATGACTTTCCCTTATACTCTGAATTTACATTTTCCTCGTCAGCACTGAACTGTTTGGCAATGGTTAGACTTTAATACTGACCATTTTGTGGGAGTGTATGATGTGTTTGTACATGTCCATGGCTCACCTAAAAATCAAAAATATGTGATGGCTGCTTGTAAAATAATGAATTTCTCTTAAAGTTACAGAACATAGTGAGATTACAAATCAGGAAAAGATATATCAAATAACTTATATGGGGAGTGGGTGTGTGGGTATGTGTTTATTATTATTGTAATTTTATTGCCATTATTATTATTATTATTATTATTATTATTTCCTATTTTTCTATTAAGCAAAGGCAAGAAGAGAAAGAAAAAATTGAGGAAGAAAGAAAATGCAACACTTCATTAAATGACTGCTACTTCCTTTAGCATCCCAATATCCTGATAAAATGGCTGGATAGCCTCTGTGGCTTCAATATAGATAACATGCTTTTTCATGGCACAGAATGATTTTTTTTTTTAATGTAGGGAAANGATTTGCTCTCAAACTGATAAAATTAATCTCAAAGTAAAAAAAAAAAATCTCCCAAACTGAAGAAGAGTGCAGTAAAAGGTTCAACCTTAGAGTTTATAATAAAAGAATAAAAACATTATTGCTAATATGGAAAACATGCATTTGTTCAGGTTCTATAGGCTTGATACTGATAAAATATCTGCTATACAACTTTTTTTCTTCTAGAATAAAAACAGTATACCTCTTTCTAGTCTAAAATCACGGTGCAGGCTTTTTTTTTTAGCAACATCAATAGAAAGCCTGTTATGACACACAACAGAAAACCACTTGAAGTATTGCTGTTACTCACTACAGAAGAATGATTTGTGCAAAGATAAGATGCTTTGGCCTTGAGACACACACGAGTAAATTGGGTAGTTTTCCTAAGAAGCATTCTTGTTGAACTGTTTTTCTTTTCCATTTCAGTTGACAATATGGATCTGTAGTATATTGTTGGATCTGCTGTATGATAACACAACAAAGCCTGTGTTCTGCTCTCAGCAGTGCTATTTATACCTTGTAACATTTTTCAAAGTACTGCTTTAGTGCTCTTCCACTGTTCAAAAAAAAAAAAAAGCCCAACCAAAACAACACAAGATAACCTGCCCCTAAAACAGATAAATAAATAAATAAAAACAACCATAAGTCAGACTCAAGCCTGGATATTTCCCTGACAGTGAAGCTCCTTTTTGCAGTTGATTTACAGAGGAAGAGCTGTATCTTGCAAATGATGTAATATGAGCCAGAGTCCACCCTTTACAACTGGAGAAGGCAAGAGCTGTTCAGATCTTTTTCTTTAGCCGATTACTTTGAATGGAGAGCAAGGACTGTCTCTGGAATTGGGCTGAGGGTTGATGAGTAGCTATCATCCAAAAACCTCCACAGCAGTGAGGGCACAAGCTGCAGTCTCAAGTGGAAGGCAAGAGCAGTGAAGGAAGCAGGCTAAGCATCTACTAATTTATATCTGAGGATGGCTGATAGTGAGACAGCTCAGTATGACTGCTGAACTTTCATACTGAAGTGTATCTTCATGTGGTCTCTGGGAGAGACCCTTCTGTCCTGGATGCCAATCAGCTGTGATCAGCCAGAAGCTGAAGTGATACTTACTCATTGCTGGAAATCAGGGAAAGAAGCAGGAAGAGATTTATGCTAGGCAACAGCAGAAGGCTTAAGTCATCCTTAGGCAGCAAAGAGAAGGGAAAAACAAGGATGCTTAAACAAGGATGCTGGTATATTTTGAAATATCCAGGTCACCAAAACCAAAACAAGACTAAGAATGACTTTCCCTTATACTCTGAATTTACATTTTCCTCGTCAGCACTGAACTGTTTGGCAATGGTTAGACTTTAATACTGACCATTTTGTGGGAGTGTATGATGTGTTTGTACATGTCCATGGCTCACCTAAAAATCAAAAATATGTGATGGCTGCTTGTAAAATAATGAATTTCTCTTAAAGTTACAGAACATAGTGAGATTACAAATCAGGAAAAGATATATCAAATAACTTATATGGGGAGTGGGTGTGTGGGTATGTGTTTATTATTATTGTAATTTTATTGCCATTATTATTATTATTATTATTATTATTATTATTATTTCCTATTTTTCTATTAAGCAAAGGCAAGAAGAGAAAGAAAAAATTGAGGAAGAAAGAAAATGCAACACTTCATTAAATGACTGCTACTTCCTTTAGCATCCCAATATCCTGATAAAATGGCTGGATAGCCTCTGTGGCTTCAATATAGATAACATGCTTTTTCATGGCACAGAATGATTTTTTTTTTTAATGTAGGGAAAAAAATCATATGAAGGACATTATATTCTTGGATATAAACTTTGAAAGATGGTTTATCTTTCTATTAAGGACATCACTCATTTTCTAGAGATAGATAATTTCCTCTCTTTTTGAAACATTATTTGTCTTGGTTAATCACAATAAAAGGGAAATATATTAACAACTGTACTGTCATAGATCTGATTTTCTCTTAATTCATAGTAGATCAGGAGTTTCATGGATAGTTTGCTACACCCAAAGCATGCAGACATGGAAATACAGCAATCTCAGAAAATTTTCTGCTGTAAGGAACAGGAAGAAAAGCTCTGCTAAAATCAGACAGCACCTTTAAGCTTCCCTTTTTTCTTGCTATCTTTCCTAAATAGAGTCTTTAGAATTCGTGGTATTTCTCATGACAGTAAACATTATTTCTTTCTCACCATTAAAATTCTTCCCTCACCAAACTCGGTGTCTTACAATTAAGAGCCAAGACAGAACTATGCTAGGCTTAGCACTCTAAGGCAGCACTGTAAGGAAGGAGGTTGTTGAAACTTTGATCTCTCCTTTATTCCCCTGCAGTTCATGTTTGCTGTAAGTTTTTGGCATGGTCACAGGACTGCACTAACTTAAAAAGGAGCAACTGCCTTTGCCCAGCTCTAGATAGTTCAATTTTTCTACATGCTCACCCTCTTACCCATTTGGAGTATCTGAATGAAAAATATTTAAAGCATTTCTATAACACATACATTGCAATTGGAAAAGAAAATACCTGTGACAATGTATGTGTGTATACATATATATCTATAAAATGCATATAAATGCATATTTCAAATTGAAATTTCAAGACAGCACAGAAAGGTTCTGTTAATTTTTGGCTGTTTATTTTTAATATGCTAATATATAAACATTTTAAAATGTTTTATAAAATTCTGTGACTATTGACTCTTCACACTGATTCTTGATCCAGGCTCACTGGAACAGGGCAATGATGTCAGAGAAGGACAGTCACATCACTGTAGACTGTAAAGAAGCAGGTGACATCAAGGTGAGGGGCAGATCATCTTCATCAGTGTTTGGGAGCTGTCTGATGTTCCTGGGACAACAGTCCTCCATGCAAAGTATTGCTTGAAGAGCTAAAAATATTTAGCAAATTGAAAGCAAACTTTTGAAAACCATTTTGGGATTTAGGGTTTTTTACTTTTCTGATGGAAAACTAAGAAAAAAAAAACAACAGGGAAGGAATTCCTGTGTCAGAAATGTTTATGTTTCAAAACATACTTGTCAATATGAGCCTGAGCTGCTTTTAGCGTTGTCTCCAGGCTCTATCCATTGTCTTGAAGATAGATGTAGAGCTACATGTGAGGAATGGAGACAGAGAATTGCAGTGCCTACCTCCACCAGCCTACATGTTTGGGATACCTATAAACAGGGCAACTGTTGACTCACCTAGTGCATTATTCTTTTTCACCTGCATGCACTGGTGACATTCATCTTTAATTTTCTTTTTAGTTTCTAATTTTTCTATTTAGTTCTGCCTCAGATCATTAGCATTTAGAGGTGAGGGCACGTGCATGTTGCTTTTACCATCTAATAATGGTGGGTCAGTATAAGGTACAGCTGGTCTTGCTAATTTTCCCTTGAAAAGCAACAGAAGCAGTGACTGGTGGGGACATCCACTGACTCATCTAGCCTCTTTTCAAGACAACATAAAAATAAGCCATGAAGGTAATGCATAGGTGAAGTGACAGATTTTTCAGATAGCTACAGTTTGATGCATCCAAAAGTTCTTGGACCCTGAAAGGAAAAATAATTTCCCACAAGACTAGTGTGCTTCTTTGGGGAAGCCAGTGTAGTATAAGACTTTTATCCAAACAACACAATGTGTCTGTTTCTCCAGAAAGCCTTGAAGTAGAGTCCTAACTGAGAGGTTGCAATAAAAATGTAAGTAGTCATGGGATTAGAGGCAAAGTTCTTTCCTGAGTTTCAATCTCATTAAAAGGGAGAAAAAATAAAGCTTAGGAAAAACTGAATAGCTTTCAAGGTGGAAGGGGGTTTTAGAACCAAACCTTGTTCCTGCAGTCTCTTTTCCTTTGAGCTTGGTCTGTAGTACATGGTCTTCAATTGCACTGAGTGTGTTTACAGTGTTAAGTATCTATTGTGTGCTGGTTTATTATCTTTTATTTTTTTTTATTTATTACACCTTTATTGAAATATGATACTGTTTACAGCCATTGAGGAAGAAATTATTTAAATCACTGACACAGTTAAAAAGCACTGAATTTTTTTCAGAAGCATTTATGAAGTTCCTACATTACAGAAGTTCAGAAGACTGCTAAAAAGAAGGTGGTACTGTTTGTACAAATATTCAAAATTTTAATAGTCAAAAATACACAATAGGAAGGGAGAGGTAGACTGCAGAAGGCAGCATAAAACTGGGCTTCAGTTCCTGAGAGAGACTATGAAATATAAGTCATGAAAACTTTGTAAAGGGACAGTATGATTGATATAGTTGTTTGATCAGCTGGTAGTTGGAAAAAACAGGCAAACTTTTAGATATACAAGATACAAACTAGAAAAAAACAAAACCTCATAGTAACACAGTCAAAATTAAAATAAAATGCAAATTTCATGTTTATGTGCCTTAGAGAAAGATACAAGTTAATAAGAGAAACAATTTGTGTTAGCATTCATTGCAGTGAAATACCATTTTTTGTTCCTAACTTAGAATTATCAAGGAATGTATTAGAAGTCTGAGGAAAATAATTTGTCATTACATATCTACCTTTTCATATGATAAATAACTTTTTAAAAATTGATATAAGTTACGCTTGTAAATATCCTTTAAATAACCTTCAAGCATTTCTTCCATATATTGAAGATAAAGGAGAAATTTGAATTTGATATTTTCCTGATTTTAAATGACATACAGAAAAATGTGTATTTTTCATGGTTTAAACATGTAGAAGCTTTACATTTTCTTTTAATGAGGACATTAGAAGCAAAAATAACATGTGTTGTGCAATGTTGCTGCCACAGAAGTAGAAAAGAGAAAGACAACAAAATTTAAGATTTCTGTGAGTGATAAGGTGGTTTTTTTGGTGATTTGGATATGAACAGTACTAATTTTAAGTATAGCAGAGCAGCAGCTAAAGGCAGGTGGATGCTGTCTTGGCCCTGAATGGACTATGGGAGCCGCTGCTCCAAGCTGACTTTCAGTGGATGTCCCCTTTGTATGCAAGAAAAGCCAGATGAACTTCAGGTGAATGAAACTTCAAGCTGCCCACCCACCTGAATCCTTGCACCACTGGAAATGGGTGTCTAACAGAAAAAAGTCAGCAAGAAGCAGGGTAAAGAGGGGAAAGGTCTGGAATAACAAAATTAGTCAGCAAGGTGTTCCTTACCAACCAAACCCAATTGCATGTAATGCAACAGCACAAACATGAATCCAAATTTTTGGAATAATTATTAGAAAGGCTGCTTAATGTTGTTGCTTGCTTTTAACTTTCCTTAGAAAATTAAAGTTGACTAGAGCTAAATCCACTTAAAATTATCTAATTTCAACTTCAATTGAAGAAGTGAATCAAAGTTATTTATTAATAGCAGAAGATTCAATAGATACATTTGTAGTTCACCCCATTGTAACAGAAGGTATATTTAAATCTTTCCTTATGAAAATACAGGAAAAGCAAATTTTTAAATAAAATTTCTTTAAGTCAAAACAGAAGCTCCCTCAACTTATGATTTCATGAAACAACTGTCCATGTCCTTATTTTGTGTTTGTTAGTGTAGATTATGCATTTAAAGTTTCTGGGTTCAATTGTTCAACAAGTTCTAGAGAACAACTTTAGAGGAGATTAATGAGAACATATTTTCTCTCCCTAAAATTATCCAGCCAAAGGTAGCTGCAACAAACTTCCTTGCCCCTCTTTAGAAACAAAAATCACCTTTGGGCCAAGAAAAAGAATCTCAGATTCAAGACCCTGAGGAACTGATTGGGAAAACTCAGAACAAGTGAAATAGGTGGAAATAACTAACATTTCCCAAGTCTTCAAGAACAAGTGAAAAAAAAATTCTGTGTGTATATAAAAAAAATCTTGCAAAAACATATCCAAATAATCATGTCAAATATAATTTCTCATTAGCCTTATATAGGTAAAAATGTTTAGCAACACTAAACAATACGGTATTCAAAATATAGAACATCTAGTTTAATGCAGATTAATTTTTAACAAGAATTCCTATGCAGTAGGCAGATAGTTCCCACATTCCATTGTGATTGACAAGCCTGACATATGGAATAGTTCACAAATTCCCAGGTGACTGACAGATGGAGAATAGAAAGGCGGATAAAGTTGCCTAGAGAGCTGAGGACGATTTCATATTCAGCGGTTTTGATCAAAAGGATTCCAGATCTCACACTAAATTTAGCACCGCTGGCAATTAGTGCATGATTTATTCAGTCCTTTCATTTGCTGGTTGACAAATGGAAAACAAGCACAAAATTAAAAATAAGTTTATTTCCAGCATTTCGGATATTTAAAATGTGTGTGTCTTTGTTTGCACATAAATTAACATGAGATGAATTTATAGTGAGATTAAATCTGAAATGGAGATGCAAGCAATAAATAAGAGCTTTTTTATGTATCTTTCAGGCAGAACAGGTGTTTGAATTAAGAAATACTAATATGTTTAGCAGCATGACTCCACCTTTAGCATTAGGGAGTTGATGTTTCCCTAAATTTAGAATAATCTTTCCACAATTTAAGATTCTTTCATAAGCTTCCAGCATAGGTGACCATCTGTAAGTCAATACTAATGCTTTTTAGACCAATAATAATAAAGAAAAGCTATCCCCATGCTTTTTGAACACAATTGAAGAACTGTATTATTCCTACTGACGTGTCTGCATAATTCTTACAAGTGGCAGTTAAACAAAAACACAGAGCAAGGGAGCCTTCCCAGTAGTGGAAAACGTCATTATTTATGAAAAATAGAAACTCTTCAGATCCGCTACTGAAACTTGTTGAAACTAGGATCCAATTTCTCATCCATTCTACTCATTTTGTAGTGAAGAGTCATTTCCTCCAAAACAATGAATTCATATGAGCCTTTTGAACAGAATATGGCAATATCTCATCCAGAAATGGGGAGCACAGCGTGGTATTCCATTCCTGGGGGAACCTATGAGCTGGGAAATTTCAGGTGTGTGCTTTCAATGGAGAAAACAATCTATTAAGAATGATAAGAAATGTTCTTTTCTAACTCTAACCCTGAATTTAGTGAGCTTGTGCTTATCTTCTGAGGGTTAAAGCAGGGAACATAAAATTCTGGGTACATCTTTTAAAAACCCAAGTACAGTTCTGAATGGCTTGTGGAAAATACCATAATTTGCAGCCTGCAAGGCTGTAAGCCTGTAAATCTACAAAAGGTTCTTTTTTTGCAACAAGTAGAGGTATGTTAAGCTAATCTGAATACAAAAAAAGCCCAAACAAAAAGTTGCTGCTCATAGTGAAATGGTGAAAAGTACTGATGGTAAGTGTTTTAAATCCTGGGACTTAGAGAACTGAGAATAAAACCTGCATAGCATAATTTAAAATTATTTTTTAACAACTTGCACTATTAATTTACTTTTTTTTTTCTAGCTTCAGAAACTTGGAAATAGTAACAGATAGTGGTGCAGTGTAACTCTGTAGCTACACCTGTCTCCTAAGTCAGAAACACGTTTCCAAACTGTCTATGAAGATTCAGCTCATTGCTTTAGGAAGTCATTGAGCTGGCATGGCACTAGCGTAGCCCAGCCTGAGGAGCACAGCACACTTTGTGCTTCCCTGCACTCCATTTCTCATCTTTGCAAGAGCCTGTAGTTTATTTTTACAATTTTCTCCTCCTCTGGATATCTCTTCCTCTCTCCCAGCAGCAACCCAAAGTAATTCCCAGGCAAGCAGCCTCAGAGCAGACTTCTTTTTCTTTGACAAAATTCCCTCTCCACTCCCCTCAAGAACTACAGCAAAATAAAATCATTATCTCTCAATAAATGTGACTCCCCTCTGACTTTTTTGCACCTCGGAAACACAGTAACTGTCTCCCAGCTCCTCCCCTACCTTTATAATTATTTTCACATTTAAGAAAAAAAAAACAAAACAACAACAACAACAAAAAAAAAAAACCCAACCGACACCAAAAACCAAAATAACAAATCGGTAACTTTTGCATTCACAATACCTACAGCTGTGTGGTCCAGATAGCAACATTTGAATGTGTCGATTACCCATGTTTCTTGGGATGAAGGCGAACATCTCACAAAAAAAAAGACATATGATAGATTGTCCCTAGCAAATCTAGGAAGATAGACTTTGTGTCTGCTCATATAAGTTGCGGTATTTCCTCTATCTACTCCAGATCCTAAAAGATGAACATTTGATTCACTGAATCACTGGGATTTACACGTATCTAAAACTCACTTGGTCCAAAATAGTTTTCTTCTCCTTAGGGGCAGGAGAGAAGGCAGCAGGACTGAAAAGGGAAGTACCATGTGCTCACTTCTAGTAGGCTAAGTGCCTGGAATATCTGCTCCACGTGGGAAAGGTAGAGAGCAGAGTTGCATCATTGTTCTTTCCTCTATTACATCTAAGCAGAAAATGTCACCATTTTCCAAAAAAGACAGTCGGCTTTAATGGGCACAACCACGAAGCTGCTATTGTGCAGGAGACTCTAAGTGAACGGTAGCTCTGTCACTGTTTTCCAAGACATGCCTGTTTCACTCTTTTCAGTTTTTTCTTTGTGTCCCTCTTAGTTTTATTCTCTCTTTCTGACATACAGGAAGGTAGTGCTTACTGGTTTCTGCTAAGGCAACGTCTCCTTTTACTACACAGATACACAGACTAAAGACATGCATTTAAAATGTAATGTGGAATTCTGTAAATTCAAATTATTCCAGGCAGGTTGGATCCAGTCCAAACACTGGATTTTTTATGCTTCTGTCCTGTGGTTACCAGTGCTTCAACATTCTTCATTATTCTGTGATGAGTGTTGTTGCTAGCTTTGCACTCGTATGCTAGGAAGAGACTTTTGCTGGACTGGAAGCAGAGTTGATCCAACATTCATCCTTTCTTTCTTGCCACCATCACTATGAGTCATCTCAGAGACATTAAAGAGTTCCCAATACACACATTTTGGTTTTTTTCTTTCTATGTGTTCTTCATTAACCAGATTTTAAATCCTTGAGTTAAAGATCTGTCTTGTTCACCCTTTGTTGGTGAGGCCCTGCACATAATGAGGGCATGATCACACCAGAGCTGGCTGTGCAGTAATAGATGAATCAAAGAGGCAAAAATTTGTCTCCTTGTGAGTTACTTTCCCTGCACTTGAGTGAATACTGATAACCAATTCTTCATTTTTTTCAGATAGTGTAATTCAGATAGTTCATTTGGTGAATTGTTTACTACACTGACAGTTTTAACATGGTATTGTTTCTTTGCCATGACTACATGACTAAACTTTTAAATAAGATACTAGGAGAGTAATGAAGAGAGTGAATTCACTGGTAGCAAAAAAATCAGATTTGAGTCACATCTTCATGAATCTGTCTTTCATTATTTGACCAGCTGGAGTTTATATCCATCACTATTTTAGCCTCTGCTGATTTTCCCTTCATCATAATGTTTTGGTTAAATTCAATAATCCTCTTTCTGGGCCAGATTCTGCTTTCAATTATGTTAGTGTAAATCTAGAAGAACCTCACTGAAGAACTGAATAGTTATTTTTATTTATTCCAGGGTAACACAAAATGGAGATTGTCTGCTCTACATGTGCTGCTAGGTCCCTTTATTAATCTTTAAAATCTCTGTATTTGTTTACAGACACAGCATTTTTCCCCAAAAGCCTTTATCACTTGCTCTGCGTGTGTTGTAAGGAAGGAGAGAAGTGTTCTTCCCTGATATTATTTTCTTAGCCCTTTTATTTTTCTCTCCAGACACTGTATTATGTGTTTAACTACTTAATATTATTTCCTCCCTGTCCACCCATCTGTTTATTTTAGTTGCTTCTTCCTCTTGGCTGGCTTCTGTATAGACTCTCCCCATATGCCTGCTAGGAATGTGAATGAATATGATTAACAAGCACTGAAATGCACAAATAAGATCTTACTTGAAACTCTGTTTCAGGATCTGTGTATGGTGGATGTTTCAGATCCTGTCTGCCTCTCAGCAGATTAAATATCCTGAACAGAGGTGTGCAGAGGGGAGCGAGTCCGCACGGTGAGGCGGTGTTTCCCTGCAACTGATGAGTAAGTCTTGTGAAGTGATCCTTTCTGCCTAATAACCCTCTTCGTGCACTGTAGCAACGGTGGCTAACAGTTCTGCAGAGAAGCATGTGCTGTGCATTTGCATCTGTGTAGCAGATACGCCGAGCGGAGTCCTGCCAAAGCCTCTGGAAGTGTCACATCTTACATGGGTGTTGCAACTTCCTCTGCCTCTGCACAAGCCCTACCGCTGTTGAATTCTTCCAGAGTTCTGCTGGCTTTTACACATATAATTCAATCCAGTGTCACTTCTCTGCATGAAAGTACCCTGTGGAGTTCTGCTTACTGAGGGCTTCCTGTTGTATCAGAGGTTGCAGCAACGTGCCAGAGACCTTAGAATCCTTGTGATGAAGCAACAGGTTGAGAGAGCTGAGAAATTAGGACTGTGGAACAAAAAAAATGGCAAAGATGAAACCTACCAAAGCTTAGCATATTGAGTTCTGTGACTGGGAATAGCTTTCAGCTCAGCAAGGTATGCAAAATAAATCCTGAACCCATGTGCCTTGCTTTCTGAACGCCCTCAAGGTTGATTTCCTGAATTATTTAGCTGTATGTAGTAGATCTTCCTCAACTGTGGGCAATCACACACAAAAAAACACACCATCTATCCCAAAAAGAAAGCTTTTGCCAGGGAAGGGGTGCTCCAGATCCCAAGCCAGCTCCCTTGTTTTGGCATTAATACGCAGTCAGCAGATAGCTGTTACTCATGATCTTTCTGTCTCAGGAAATGGCAGTACCTGCCTTTCATACACTTTGAACTTAGAGCTGGACAAATGTATGCAGACCAAATAGAAACAATATGTATTTATTTTTGTATTTGGCCAGGAATTTGAAAAGGATTAGTTTTCAATTGACCTGAAAAATCATTTTGTAGAAGTGCTGCCATAAGTGGTCAATTCTTTGATTGCTCTGGATAATACCGGAAAACCCTTGATACAAATAATTTTCGGTGATTATTGATTTACATTTTCATAGTAAATATATTTGGCTGTGGTTGCATCCTCTTTGTGCTTGAACTCTGCAAGTCTGGTTTAGTCTTACTGGCACCACTGTTCATGGAAAAATACCTTTAAAAGCAGCTGCTGTAGAGTGCTTACACTAGGAAGCCCAATCACAAGGGCCACAGCCATCCAACAGCAACACAGAAATGGTGCCAGTAGGCTCATGACTGCTCACTGTTTGACTCCACAACTAAAACAGAAATCCAAAAACATAAAATGTTTGGCTATGTTTGAGGGGACAGTGCATGTATTTCATAAATGTAAAAGGAGGTAACTAATGAAAAAAACTATTTTCCTGAACAGAATAGGAAGTGAAATTAATTAAACATGCTATTCACCTATGAATAAGTCCTATGTGTTGATCAAATTCCAGAATATGCCCAGTGAAAACTTGGCAAAAATCCAGAATTCAGTAGGACCTCAGTTCTCCAACAGTATGTGAGTCTGAGTAAGTGTAGAGCTCCCTTGACAGGACTCCCAGCCTGCTGCGCAGTATGGACCTTTGGAAAGAAAACTTGTGTGCATCTGAGTATGTGATACTGGTTACATATTTGGAACCCAGATTTTATCATTAATAATAAAGTCAGAGCTAAATGGTTGGTGGTAAGTTGCTGAAATTCAGAGGAAGAAATTTGAAAACATATGGTAAGATTTGGTCGAAATCCAATGGAATAAAGTAATTGAATTTTGTACAAAGGCCACAGAAGGGAAAAGGAAAATGTGCAATGATAAATTAATGTGTGGCCAAGGGTTACGTGTCCTATCCAGCAATATATACACTAGAAAGTAAAAAAGGTCAATGTGGGTAAATAAAGATGTGAAAAAGTAATTATGGGTTGAGACACAGGCATACGTGAGGTATAAAACACTCAGGTACGAGAGAGATCTGTGAGTATTAGAGAATGAATTTCACAAAAAATTATGAGGAAAGCAAAGGTGAAAGATGAAATGAGGATCACAGAAAAGTTTAGATATATATTAAGGCATTTTTCAAGTGTCTAAGGAATGGGAGGTCAGTGAAGGAGGCGGCAGTGCCTCAAAGAGAATAGAAGGATAATTTATTGAGAGGTAGACGCTTCAGAGGAATTAAATGTTTTCTTTGATTTATTGTTCATAAAAGGAATGGGGGACATATGCCAGGAATAGACAACTACCAAAGGAAAACAGGTTCATGCCAGAATTAAAAAAATCAGAAAACTTTGGCATAGGCTCTCAGCTGGTGAAAATCTGCCAGGTTCCCTTGCCCTCAATAGAGCCAGTTAACCCATTAAAGTGGTTAGGAGACATTTATCTCATATTTCCCAGTTCTACTTAGACTATCTTAGTGAAGTATAAAAATGGTTTTATATTCTTTTTTTTTCCTTTCTTTTCACTGATTTAGTTGGTAGCTTGTTGCATGGGCTTCAGAGAAGACTTTCCATTCCATAATTTATTCACTGGATAAACTTATGTAGAACTTGAGAATGTTAGCTGTATGTTTGATGTATATTGCTTTATATAATAGTTCTGATGATAAGAGGAGTAATATATAAATAAAAGAAAACCAGTCATACTTGTTTCAGACTGGGAATCACAAAAATGGAGATACTATTTTGGCCAATGCTAGGGTATATGATTTATTGGGTACAGAATATGTTTTCCTTCTGGCATTTTCATTACAGGGACTGACTCTGTAAGCCTGCAAGTTTGAGAGTGTAACACTTCATCTGTGAGCAGTGAGACGTGTGACGGTGGAGGAGCAAGTTAGAAGTTCTGTAAAAGAAGATTCCTGTGTGAATTTAACAATTTTTGGTAGCACATTTAATGAGTCATCATACTGACTCGTAGGACTTCAGGATTCCATAGCCTGTCAGCATCAGACATACTTCAGTACCCCCTGAGAATCCAATGGCAGAGCAGTTCTAACACAGCCTTTAATGTAGTGCCATGTGTGCAGCAAGAAGTGTCTTGTCTTCTTTTTTCCATCAGTCCTGCTGCTAATGTTGGATGGAGATGAATCTTTTTCTTATGACCAAAATCCTGGGGCTTTTTTCTGGTTTCCTTCAGCGTGTTCATTTTCACAAAGCTCTAAACTTAGCCTCCCACTGAAAATCATAGTGCTTTTTTCTACATTTTCTTGTTATCATTTTGGTGGATTGCCTTAAGCAAAATATTTTCATTGAGTAGTAATGATTAAAAATCTGATGCCAGTGACATGTTACTGCCATACGGGAACCCGTGGAAAAGCACCTTGTGGTGACACCTGGGTCAGGATTTTACAGTCATATTCACTGGGTTGGGCTTGCGAGGAGCAACTTGAGCAGGGAGGAGGAAGGCAGTTCTAGAAACCTAACATAGTTGCTTGCAGTTTTGTTTTTCTCCCTTTAGGTATTCAGCAGGAAGGCAATGGCAGAGCTACCTTGCTTGCTTCCATTTAATAATGCAAAAAATTTGTGAACCAGTAAACAGAAGGAGCAGGAAAAAGTGTTCTGTGGATGAGGCACTGCCAGTAACAAAATGGAAATCTACAAGCCAAATTTTTTGTGAAAACATTTTAATCGTTTTCATACAGCTCTAAAATTAGCCCTAGTAATAGAAAACGAAACTTAGTTAATGTATTTGTAGCTCTAAGGTGCGCTGATTTATTTATGAACAGTGAATATTTTATGAAGTTGAATGAGTATTGCAAAAAAGAAGATGAATATTCACTTCAGTTTTAGAAATGGGTTGTTGTGTTTATGCCTTTTCTATGATCACTTTCTATGAACCTTCTAGTGATTGAAATGCAGTTCTCTTGAACTGATATCAAACTGCACTGTCTGAGGGCACTCAAGGATAGTGGATATAAAACTCAACCTGAATGAATCACATAAGGACTTAACCCCATCCATCTCAGTTAGGATAAGGCCACATGCAAATGTACTGTGATTAGATTTGGAAACATATTTTCTAGCAGAATGCTTTTTTGTTTCTTTTCTATTGAAAAATTCTATTTAATCAGCATAAAACATTTTGAGAAAGGCAAGTTTATTTCTTTAAAAATTTAATTTCAAGAAAAAATATTTTAGTAAGGTTGCAATATTCTGGTTTAGCAATTTCAGAATGCAAAGTTTTATTTTTCTAAACTTTTGAATTACTTCCTATGTAAAAAATATTCTTCTTATATTACCAAAATCAGTCACATATAGAGGAAAAAAAAAACTAATCAAATTTTTTTTTTTTTTACAAAATACATTTAACATAATTTTAAAAACCACAAATCTCTCTTAGAAGTTTCAGACCTTTCAAGTCCTTGTTAACCACATTCGGTCATCATTTGTACACTTTCAGGAAAAAAAAATATAAAGAAAGAATTTTTTTTTAAATTTTTTAGGTATAACATTGGTATTCAAGCTGATGAATATATTCTCCATATATATGGGCATGTGTGTGTTTTTTCTGAAAAACCTCCTAGAAAAATTTTTTGTGGCAGGATGTCAGAGTGTAATGTTTTCTTTTTACTAGGTCAAATATTTAAAGGCTTTTCAGATCAATAAAGTAGAGGCAAATTCTATTGAAAGTGTTTATAGGCGAGAATGATGTGAAGAATGGTTATGGATGCTTTTTCAAGAAATTAGGATGTGCAAGAAAAGGGCTACCAGCAAAGGAAACTTTCTGGTAACAAAAATAATTTTTCTCCAGCACAGTTCTCACAAACAATAATATAATTCATCTGACTCTGAAGTTTTTCTCCCAGTGCACCACTTCTGTGCACCATATAAAAGGACTACCAACAGTAAAATCATAGACAACAAATATGTCCATTTGCCCATACCATGCTAAAACCATGGTCAAATATCAGTCACCCTGGTTCACAGACCATCATGTCAATGCAAACCTACTTACCTACCTCTGCTGCAGCTCTGCTCTGATGTGCTTCGGCACAACCTGAGGTGGAGGGAAAAGGGAGATCTCTGCCATTACCTGTTGCCTTGTCCAGCTGGCAGCCCTTGGCATCAGGATGGAGTGAAGAGCTCACGCAGCTGAACTGTCCAAATGCTTTTTGCTGAAGTGCATGTTGCTTGGGGTTTGTTTCTTGACTACTAAAGGCAAAGAAAATCTTTTCACAGTCCCTTAGTGCTTTTTAACTAGCAGAATTTCTAAAATTACTTGGTGAAACCAGGATATGTGAGAAAGTTAAAAGTGAGAAACACACGGGGTTGATGTCAAGAACAATGTGTACCTAAAACATATGAAAAAAGGAAAATATTAAAGACCATAGCCTGTCTTTAAAATTAAAAATTAAATTGAAGATCCTTGTCTTAAACAGTGGAAGGAGGGAATGATTCTGTATGATAAGTTTGTGGAGTTTTCACTCCAAGCCCCGGAGCAGCAAGGTCAGCTTTACCTCTTATTTCAGCACCAGAGTGTTTCTCTAGCTCTGGAACACACTGGCCCTTTGCTAAGGTGATAACTAATCTGAGATTTCAAGATTAATTTTTCTTAGCACCTCTTTTTCTAAGAGTTGTCTACACCATAATTTTCTGTGATGCCTAATAAGGGAACATCACTGCAAAGGGAGTAGGCTGGGCTTCCTCAGCATAGACCTTCAATTGAATCCCTATTTATGGTAAAAATAGAAAAGGTGCAACATGTGTTGACCTTGGCCACCAGCCTGTTAGTCAGTATAACCCTGGCAGAGACACCTTACTAGATATGATCATCAAAAAGTGGATTATGTAGTTGAACTCTGCTCCAATGCTGAAGCATTCAAAATCTATTTGGAAAAGTGTCAGCAATATAGTGTTTGTATCCATGAGAAGCCCCTGGCAGGAGATTCTTCACAGGTTATTATGCTATCACCTGAAACCAATTGCCTGAAACAAACTGAAATAAGTTCTTCTTTAAAACACCCTACTCTGAATTCTCATTAGGTGTTGGGACTAGTTGAATAGTTTTGTTCAGAATACCTTACAGAAACAGAAAGACAACTTTTATTTCTGGGTAGAGGGCTGCATGAGATTTTTGCTTGTTTGCAGTTTTGGTGGCTTTCTTTCATTGTGCTTCAGTAATGAAAGCTTTTAAGTTTCTTTAGAAATGCCTGATAAAATCGTGTGCATTGCTGTATTTATTTAATTTCTGTAATATACCCATTTATAGGACAAAAGAAAAAGTTTTAATATAATGATGCATAGCCATGGTCAAGGTTCTTCATTAATTAGAAATAGAAAGGAAGCTAATGGCATGTTCACAACATGCAGTGAAATATGTTTAATTAACATGGAGAGGCCTCCAAAAATAGTATCTAACTGAGCTAGCTCCAAAAGCAGTAATATTGCACTTACTTGGCAACCACTTAAACTAATTAGCCTTGCAATGAGAGGGGGCTTAGTAGCTCAGTTATATTGTCTTTCCTCTCCAAACATATTGCTTTTGGGGCCGAGCAAGGGATATCACCTGGCACTGCTTCTCACCCTGCAGCCCTGCTCCCACACTCCCCCTTGCCTCCCGGGTTGTGCTACATTCTCCACTACGTCTGTTGTGCGTGCACCTGCCCTCTCTTCTTTTTTGGGTACAGGGGAAAAGCCAGACACATCCCCCGTCCTCCCCAAAAATAATCCAAACCCAAGCTCAAAAGATGAACTTGCCAGATGATCTTTTAAAAGAAACAGAGCAAAGTTAATGTTGTCTTGGGAGCTGACCATGCTGATATTGTCTAATTCAACATGTGCTTTAATATTTAATGCATTGTGGAAAAAAACCAGCTATACTTGGTCCCGCTAAAAAAATAGTGTACTGATAAAGGCTGGACAAAAAAAATGGAGAAATTAGAAAAATATTTGTAAGAAGAATAAGTGGTAGTGTAATGTTATGCAATTTGCATAGGAAAGGCCAAATATTTTGTGCAAAGTTTGGGGAGGGGAGAAGAGTTGCTTGTTTGAGTGTCCCATACTCAAGTGGCAATATGCGTTTCAAATAAGAAACATTTGCAGAGTTATTGAGGCACTTAGCTGGCAAACAGAAGAGTTTCTCAAATAGATCAGCGTAGGACAACTGAAGGAAAATTCTTAGAAGGAACATGTAGTAAGTGTGCAGAGAATTTCAGTGGCTTGCTTCTGATATCCTTAATGTCCAATTGTTTCTTCAGAGAGACCATAAAGATATTCCTAGAGATATGACAGCCTATTCTGCATGGGGGAATGAAGGAACCTTTAAACCTCCAGGTCATCAACACATCAATTTTTAGGAATGTAGGTCAAGGCTCTTAAAACTATCATATTAAAATACACTGTTCACCATACCTAAAGGGTAGATTAGGGATCTTGGTTTGTCATAACAGTTCTGGAACAATATTCATGAAAGGACATATAATAGCAGCTGCATAACCTATGGGTCAATACAGTCAATGCCAGTACTTCACATGCAATACCTATCCATTGAGGAGGTGGTTTGGTTTGCTTTGCTTTGATTTACTTTGCTTTTGTTTGCTTTGGTTTACTTTGTAGTGAATGTGCTGCCTACTTTGTGTGGAAGCAAGTGGCTAAGAGTGTTTATAGCAGCATTTGCTCTGGAAAAGTGAAAACACTATATTTTTATAGTGATCCCAAATTTGTATAAGTAGCACATATAGCAAGGGATTTGAAGTATCTTTTCTTACTATCTAATCACTTTGCAAAAACAAAGTAATGGGTGTGGGTTAAGACCCTATTTAATTTAATTTTTTTCCAGAAAGACACAGAGCAGTCATCACATATACAGTATGTTTCAAAAGAGAAATTTTATAGAAAGAGTTATGAATCCCCCAAAGATATTTTTAATTGTCTCTGTTTAAAAAACTTATAGAGCATAATAATAATAATAATAATAATAATAATAGTGATAATAAGTATTCTAGTGCTTGCTGTATTTTTAAAGTAAAGAATTTGTTTTCATGAAGATAATATGTTTGCCAGATTTCATCCTTCAGTGGATTGTTAAAGCCTAGTTATTTGTTTGTCATAGAAATGATGGCTGAAAGAGAACCATTGCAGCTGTGGGAGACAACACTATAATAAAGTGAGTGAAACACCTCTAAATAGAAGGAGAAATGATTATTGTATTTATTACCTTGAGAGTAAACCAGAAGTGAGAGTGAATTGTTTCTGTTTAAAAAAAAAAAAAAGGATGTGGTGACTTAATCTGAGAATCCCTTGGGCATGAGAACTATGACTCAGCTGACTTCTGATTTGATGCTGATTTTCAGAAAATTACACACAGAGCACCACAGCCCTATCAAAAGTGTCCATATCCTCAGCACTAGGAGAAAAGAATAAAACTTTTTACAGTGTTTCACAATAGGGTGACAGCTGTCCCACTACTTTGTGGAGGTCTATCTTACTGGCACCTTGTAAATGACTTACTGGTTAAGAATTCTGATTTAAAGGCAGAGAAATCAGATTAGTGTAAGAATTATGAAAACAGCATCCTTACACTACCAGAAAGATAATCTGAGTAAGAAGACAGACCATTTGGGTGTATGAATGACATTTTTGAAGGTATATTTGGCATATTTGCCCCAACTGTGAACTAATTTTTAGTTTGAATAAGGACATAATCATGGGTTAATTATAATTAGCATACTTCTCTTTTGTAAGTAATGTCTCCTGCATGCATAATCTGCACTACAGTTCAAAGTTTGCTTTAGCAAATGAATTAACATGTAGGGGCAACATAACTCAAGACTTCTAAAATACAAAAAGACAGATAGTTTCTCCAAGATGAGCACAGGCTAAGAGATCACCCAGCTTCTATCTCAAATTTTGCAGTATATACTGACTTCCTTATTAATTCAGATGGGCTGCTACTGCTGTCCAATGAGCTGTTTTATAGCTAGCTGGCTGTGTTGAACAACCAAGCTGAAGGCCAGGGAAGCAGAGGTGCTCTGATAGACACTGATAACTTGTAGGATTTTACAGACTAAGTGCCCTCAGTGACAATTCTGTCAGAAATGAAAATTCCAGGTAACATAATTATTCTTGTGACGAACAAAAATGCACAAAGTGAACTGCATCTCAAACTCAGGAAGGATCTGAGGATAGTACTGCTAAGTTGCAAGTTACTGCAGAAAGAACACTAGAGAATGTGTTGGAGAAGAAGGTGATGGTTCTTGGTTTCCCATTCCAACTCTGGACTTCAAATCAGAAATATCTCAAGATAGTAATAATTCAGAAGAACTGCCGATGGTCGAGGGGAAGCAAGACACAACGACCCAATATGAGTGATAAGCAAGCTTCCACTTTATTAGTGTTACACATGGCTTATATTGCTTTAGCGTTAATTATGCCTACTAGTCATCACACCATTGGTTAGTTCCACAAGGTTTCATTTGCATTTCCCTCCTACATTCCATTCTTGTTGTCCACATTCCATTCTTGTTTTCAAGGATCTTCTTCATTCTATTATCTACAACTCAGCTTCTCGGTACTTTCCCAGAGCTCAAGGGCAGTGTGCCCTTCAGCCTAAGTCACGTACACGGGAGGCCCACACTCTGCCCTGCTCGCACAAGGCCTCCAAGCATTCATGGCTCTGCTCTGAGAAGGCATTCTGCAACAAAAAACCTAAAAATTTTCAAAATTCATTGTAAGATATAAGAGCAATACTTGAGTAGAGATTCAGATGTTCAAAGTGTTGGTAACAACTTTCAGTTCCTGGAAGTTTTAGACAAGAGAAACAAAGGGTTTGGCTTTTCAGCTGACTATCCCCACAGCCCACTCTTGAGTTGTATTTTTTTCTGAAAACAGCACGATGAAACAAAGGAATTGGAGAATGCTGAAATCCTGGCTGTATCTTGAAGAGAGGGATCATTGTTCATTTTGTAACTCTGTTTCAGTACTGAAAAGAAAGAACCTAGGATAACATTACATTTTCAGATTTCTGAGTTTATAATGAAGTTTCTAAGCTATCAAAGAGATAAGTGAATTATGTCTGACAAAGAGGTAAAGAAACTACTGTATACAACAAGTAAGCACATACCAGCTAGATAAATTTTACTTTGAATTCCTAAGCTCATATTTTTCTTTATAAGCCTACTTAGAAGCCCAGACAGACAGAAGTTTTTAAAGACTCACCAGATCCAGTTTGCCTGTACTCTTTCTAAACTCCCACATATTTTGCAGGTATGTTTTTTCATTGTCCAACACTAAAATATTTTTTCCATTGTTGTTCTGTGTGTGTTTTGAGTATCACACAGACTAGTGGCCTTTTCAGAGCTGTATTTCCACCTGTATTTCAACCTCCTTTAAAACGAACAGGATTGAGCTTTAAGCATACAGAAAAGGGATAGCATGGAACACCAAAGGTTAATTTTTTAGCCAGTGATTACTGCCCTTTTAACACTGCTTTTTTTCTTTAATCTGGTATTAATTTCATCCCTAACCTTGCTCCTAAGATCACTTATTGTCAGTGTAAAACAAGAATCCCTCTTTGTCATATACACTGTGATCTTTGAATTAAACTACTTGGATAGGGTATGCACAAGGTACGGTTCCATAGGGTTTATTAAAGGAAATTGTCTTAGCAAATATGTCTGTTTCATTTGATTCTGAGGAATAATTGGTTAATGAGGGAATGATTACTTTGTTCAGACATGATTACTGAAGAGATGTTTGGTCCATATGTTGCTGAATAATGTGAAATTCTCCAGTGAAAGGGGACAATGATTAGAAGAAATAAGCTGGAGAATATATTCCCCAAAGTGTTACACTAGTTTTTGTTAACAAGCCAACTCTAAGGATAGTGTTTCCCTCAACAGGCATGGAAGTTCAAAATAACTAATCGGTTTAAACTGTTTGTTGAAAAAACGGTAGGTAATTTCCTTTGTTTTTCTTAGATCAAAGAACTGTATCTTCCTCTGATAAACAATGTGACTATCACAGCTGTTTATCCCCTTTAACATGATGTTAATTTGTTATTGTAGTCTTGATGGGCATGTATTAATACAACTATATCTTAAAAATAATCCCATCCTTCTCTGCTGCTTATTAGTTTATTTTACCGTAGGAATTGAGTGTATTGGCACTCTGACATACATGCAGCATGCATGAGTGCAGCACACATGCACACACAAGCACAGTCCTAGCATAGCTGCTGTGCATTGTAATTCTTAGAGTTAATTAAGAATATTCAAGTGTTTTCATTATCCAGAGTAATTTTCACTTGCCTAGGGATTTTTCTAAGTTTTACTTTACCAATGAAACTTGGTGTGCTTGCTTGAAATCAGAAGGTGTCTTTTTCCTCAATATAAAAATGGCTGCACACTTCAAGAGATTAATGACATGTAGGTAGGTAGGTAGGTGGGTAGGTCGATATGACACCATTTGCAAACTAGCAGAAGGTACTGAAAATTTCAAAGCTGCCAAATGCTAAGGATCTAGTTCAGGAATATGTTCAAATGGATATCTGACTTGAAGCCTGTGGACAGTACTACAGAAGTTTATGGCAGAGAAGACAGGCAAGATTGGATGAGGGACAGTTCTCTGAACTTTCAGAAATGCTGGAATGCTTTAGTCCTGCTGATTTAAACTGGAATTAAACAGCTCAGTGCTGTTGAAGCTCTAGCATATAGCTTTCAGCTTCTGCCAATTACCCTGAAAAGTACCTTGGACCAAAGTGACTTGCTCAAGGTCATCCACAAATATATGGTCTCTTTTCTAAAGTTGAAGGAATGCTCAGCAGTTACTTCATTTTAAAAAGTTCCTGTCCATTTCCTTTTCATCCAGTTAAATCTTTTATCAGATCTGACTACAGACAAGGAATATTTAAAATTCCACTTCATCATGTCTGCCGGAAAATTTCTTGTTTTATTTTCTGTAAGCAAAGTAGTTATTATTTGCCAATTCATTGCCCAGGTAGTTAGCTTTCACAGAGTTGAAAATAAATGTTGTAAATGAAACATCTGTCAACACTATTATTTTCTAATAACATTAATAGCCAGATGTTTTAAGATGACAAAGCAAAGCGTATCGGTTCTGATCTGTTCTTTTGTCCTGAGCTGAACTTGTGGTCATTGAAAAGTACTTACCTTAAAAAGTGTCTCAGCATGAGCAATAATTCACTGAGTTCAGTAATTTAAGATTTTTCCATGTAGAAAAGTATCATAAAGGCCAGCTGCTCACAAAAAAATGTTAGTGCATTGTCCAAAAACATACTTGTGTGGAGGAAGATGCCGTCTCCATTGGCAGGACTGGTAGCTCAATCTACATATAGTTTGCACAGAAGTACTGTGCCAATTCAATTACCGTCTGATTAATGAAGTGTAGCAGGTTTATTTCAGGGGTCTAGCTAGCTATTAATTAGCATATTGGGGCCTATACTCTACTGTTTTGCCCTGATATGCTTTGAAAAATCCCAATGCAATTAAATAAACTCTAATATGCTTTAAATAGTTACTTGAGAGAACACATTCAGATTTTTTTAAAACCCTTATGGGATTTTTAAGCACATCCAGATTTATTGTAAAGCATCTGAAGTTCTTTGTAAACACTATTGTTGTGTTGGTTTGTGCTGTTCAGCAAAACAGCATTTTGCTTTAACAGAAGACTTCCTCTAACACAAGAAGCTGGTGTTATTTCCTTATGGTGCCCTGGAGCAAATAATGAGGATGCTAGTACCCCCAAATCCCACTAAAGTTACTTGCACTTTTCATGATCTCCCTAGTTTTTGTTGGATTTCTTCACTTCTACAGTCTTTTAATTAACTTTTTTTCCAAGAAGTTCTGTGCTAACAGTGGAAAACTGGAAAGCTTGTTAGCATAGGGTTTGGGGTCAGGCAGTGGAGAGTAGGAAGCACCACATTGCCTAAACTAGAAGGAGCTGAACCCTTTCTGCCCTGGACAGTAGCACAGAGAGCTAATAAATGCACTATATGTTCCTTGGGTCAAAGGGATTGTCTGAGCAAGAACATTTCAGCACATACTGAACACAAGTGGGCTGGAGAGATGTTTTATTCAGAGCATTAACTATTTAGTACCCTTGCAGCCTGGGAGATACAAGAGTATGAGACCAGTTAATAGAGCAATGGAAATATTGGTTAGATATGTCCCTTATTTCTATATTTTGGTACTCCTCTGGCTTTAAATTGTTTCATGGCTTCCAATGAGTCTGAGTGACTTTCTCAGTTCTGTATCCCATACACTACATGGATCAGTGTGTTTATGCTCTTGTCTTCAACAATCCCTTCTCTTTCACCCCACCAGACTCTCTCCCACTTCATCCAGACCTCAAAAAACTCTCAAATTTTAGTCTGCTACTCTCCTTTGTTCTCTGCTTTAACACTTATAAGCCAGTTAAATCCCTTATCCCCCTTTTTCCTACAAATATCAAATTAAAACACATTTTGCTCTGGAGGCCTTCTTTTGTTTGCCTACTCACCAGTGATGCCTGCATGCTCCGTTGCCTTGTGTTTGCTCATGCTTGGGTTAAATCCTGTGCTCTTAAAGGAGCCTTTTTGCCTTTTTGTGTGGGAGCTGGGCTACCTTCTTTAGACACAAGTTTTGGTGTTTAGTGTTCAGACTTGTCTTTTCTGTACCAAAGGTTCTGGTATTTACAGTTTTGTCTGAATACACTCTAAAGAAACTCCTCATCTTCTCTCAGCCACGGTAAAAATTAATAACAGTTCTTTTGCTAAACAGGGTTGCATGAGAAGCCTCTGTATTACATCTGACAATATTCCCCCATATTGTCTAAAACATATATTAGGGAATGATTTTGCATGTGTATTTTAACGCGCTGTTTTGCTCGCAGCAGGCAGCAGTGAGTTTACAAGTTGCACAATCATCCACTCACACTGTTCTCCTACCCTGGGGAGTGTTACTATGGTGGTTTGTGGAGCCACAATCAAGTAAGCCTGTAGAAAGAAGCTACCAAAAGTAAGGTACCACTGCAGATCTGGTACATGGCACAGTGCATCTGAGAGGAAGCCAAAAGGCAAGGTTGGGCAAAGCTGCTGATATCCAGGTCCCAGAGCAGCACTGTAGACCTTCCCAAAGGGCTTACATCACAGCAAGATACAGCCAAGATGCCACACTGCTCTTGGTATTTTCCTTTTCTTGATCTATTCCCCCTTTTATTAAAAATTATTGTTTTATTTTTTATTTTGTCATTTTCGCTTGCGTTGTCCTTATATACATACAATCCTGAAATTCACCTGACATCTTTCTGTGCATTCTTGTAACTGATGGAGGCCTTGATCCATCAGGCAACTCAAGTGCACACTGAACTCTAGGCATTTGCAGAGTGTTTTTGAATCAATAGAGTGAATCACGAGCCTAAATTCAGGCACATGTTTCATTACCTGGCTGAACCATGGCAGGAAAGCCATTCACTTAACATTAGGGCTGTTTTGTTTTAGAAATAGCATGATTAACTTCCTGCCTTTGCTATTTGTATGCAAAATGTAGTATACATATTTTGCATAAATGAAGCTAACTACAAGGTCATAACCGTGCTTTAAATGGGCATAAAGTGCTAAATAACCTGGGTTTAGGGGTGATTTCTATGGGTGATTATTAAACGAATGATTGATTGGCAGGTTGATCTAACAGGGTGGCAGTGAGATGATTGGATAGCCCTGTTCCATTACAAATAGCACTCACCCTCCTTTAGCCCTGTCTTTACCACACTCAAGCACACCCTTTTTTATGAGGTGGACTTTGAACTATCTTTCCGTAGTGTCTCCGAAAGGCACAATGAATGTATTATGTGACTATTCATTGCAGCAAAGTTACCACATAATAATTTACAATTTTATGGAACTGCTAGGATTAGCTATGTATCATCTATTTTTAATACACATCATTGTGGTATTGGAGCAATAATGAATGTATTTAAATAAATCAAAAAAAAACCAAATGAATGCTGAGTTGTTGTCAATCACTTACAGATGAGCCTACTCTGGTGAGAAGATACAATGGAGAATTTTCTGAGAATGATTTATTGAGTCAACCGGCATCACTCTGGAATAACTGATACCTCTCCAGTATAGGGATGCACAGAGGTAAAGTTTAGTGAGAATACCTACACGACAAATCTGAGTTATATTTTTGTTAAAAGATTTTATCTGGATTTTTTGAATTACAGTACAGAATGAAAGAGAAGAAAAACAACCAAACTGGACAGAAAAAACCTGAACTAAAAACAGAATCAAAAGGGAGCACATTCATATCTAATTTGTAATTTACAAGCACTGGAGATCTCTGTACCTTTTATGCAATAATGTGTTGATTTACTGAGATGAAGGAAGCCATTGCTTTGTCCTTTCAAGGAAAACAATTACGCAGTTTAATTGGAAAGAATATTAAGTTTAGGTTTGCTGCATTCTCTTTGTGAACTGCTTTTAACTGCTTTTTTGCCTTTTATTTGGAGAGAGTTACTATCTGAAGTTATATTATAACCAGCTACCTTAAGGTAAAAAGATCTAAAATAATTCTAAGTAATGAGGTATGAGAAACATAAAATATTTTACCTAATGTTTTATAGTCCTGCAAAGTAAAATGCAATTTTGTTCAAGAGGGCTGGAAGAAGTGTGTCTGTTTTCTGGGGCTGATAATAGATAGAACATTTCTATCTCTTGAACATCTGACTTCATGTCACCTATTCCATATGTTCTGAACTCAAATCGAAGTAGGATTAGACTGAGTCAGTTCATGGATCAAAGCTCCAGGGGTAACTTAAATGCTACATACAGGAAACAATATTGGTGATCTAACTTTTTATTGGGCATTATTTCAGTGAAGTAGCATGACAGAATTGTGTCATGGAGCCACTCTGCTGTTACACAATGACATGTAAAGGTTTCATGATCACTAAGCAGTATCAGGCAGATATGGATATAGAAATAAATATTCTACCCCCAAGATTATAACTTGTTTTTTAGTTTCAACTAGAAAAACACTCTTTATTTCAAAACTATCATGTAATCATGATGACCACTTTTAAAAGCAGGCTATATTTTACATCTGAAATATATTTCATTGGTGCTGTTTTTATTTCTTTACATAATTTGTCAAAGACCCTGGTCTTGCAAATTGATGCCATTGAATGACCATTTGGGGTTAGAATAAAAATTGCACTAAAATGAACAGCTCTCTGCATCAGTCTCATCTTTTACACATGTAGATCAGATTTCAGTTCTGGAATATTCATTTTTAAAGAGCTTGGAAGTAAAAAACGCCTTCACTGAAACTGCAGTACTGTCACTGAGCAGTGATGGTCAGCTCAGGAATGCCTAACAATACAACGCCAGCTCTCCTATGAAATTGGGCATTTCTGGAATCTTTGTTCTGTGGAAGTAACTGGTACCATTTGCAGAGAAGGGCTTGTAATGGTAACTATGAAGTGAGGAGAGAAGAAAGAAGTCTGTGAGATAACCCATATCCTAAGATGTTGCCTAATTTTTTTACCAGTAAAGATCCTTTGATAGGTATAAAAATCACAAAATACCATTCAACAAAGCTGTTCTACTTCGTGGAATGAATGAGTTTGCTTCCTTCCCGGTGCCTGCCTTCCTGTATGCATAGCATGACAATCCAATCTCTAAAAGCAAAAACGAAAATGAAGTAAAAAATTAGTGCTAATAATGAAGGCGTGTTTTTACAGTTTCACTTTTATTGACTAGAGCAGCAGCATGCAACCGGAGTTGTTGAAAGAAAAACTCTTTACCTGCCCTCTGCTTAATTATAATACATTAGATACATAGATTTATTTGAGGGTTTGATGGTAAATGAAGATGAATGAAATGTTTTATGGAAGTCGATGAAATGTTATCTCCTTAAATAAGCAATTCTGTTCTGCCAGTACTTGGGCTCACATAGAGCAACATGCCTTATTCCCACTTAGTTACGAGCAGTATTTTACTTTGGCTCCCTACAGTCCACTATAACATTAATTTTGCCAGTAGCTGGGAGCAGGCAAAACAGAAAAGAGCAACTATTTACGAAGGGTGGTTTGGGCTGTGCCACAGCAGCCAGGAGATGGCATGGCCTGCACAGTGATCTTCACTTCTTAACAAGAATTCCATGCATTCTGGTCTTGTCCAGTGCATGCAGACTTCCAGCAGATCTTGCCCCCTGGAAATTGAGTCTCCAGCTCAATCAGTTCACATGGGGATGTTTTAGATATTGCTGCCTACAGGTGTCTATCCTCATACTATCAGTCCTCTAAGCCTAAACAAGCCTCTACCATTTTTGCCTTAGGTTAGTGACATAGAGGGCCCTAAAATGGTGCTAAACAGGCCCCAGTACTTTTTCAGTAGCCAGTGAAGGCTAATAAGGTCTATCACATAGTTATCTCAAATCTTTTTGCACAATCTAATAACTTTCACTGGCTTCTTATGAAAAGAAGCCTTCCCCACCTTAGACATTCCTGGAGCTACAATTTATCCCATAGGACGCACATATAATTTTATTGGCTGTCTTGGATTGAAGTGCAGTTATTGCAGAAAACCCGCTTGCAGAAGCTCTATCTAAGGTTGGCATATTTTGGCACATGGTGTTCCTGTGAGACACAAAATTCCTATGTAATCCTTCATGGGGTTTTTTTCACTCTTGAGAATAAATTTTAGTGTTGTTCTTTATGATGATGATCAGCTTTTCATCCAACATCCCATACTACCTCACTTGAACTAATTAAGTTCTGGTGGCAGAAATGCTTATATTAAAATTCATTGACTGTTGCAGTTTGGGTAGAGATATTAAAGGACAAATCCTATCCCTTTGCCACAGTGGCAGGGTTTATAAATAACATGTATACAGGACAGAAGGCGAGAAATGGATCCCACTTGTGGGATATGCTGAAGAACTATTGCCCTATATCTCTCCTCCTACCATAGTTTATATAAAGTTCCTCTAAAATCAACTCCAGTTGTTGGCTGAAGAGAGGTTGTTATCTCATCAGATCTGTTAGCATTTAGTCTTCACTGCTTCTGTGTCATCAGCCAGCGCTCACTAGGAAATCCCAGGCTGTTCTAACCACTTTCTGAACCAGATCTGCCATTTTTCACTAAAATTTGGAATAGAGTTGTTGTTAATTATGAACATTTACAGACAACTGGTAAATGGTTTAAGGAAATTATGTTTTCTCTTAAGTTGCTAGAAACAGAGACACTCTTAAATTGCTGAAAACAGAGAAAGAATGCAAAGCACACTAGTGGCTAAGGGGGTGAAGAATTTCACTCCCACAGCAAAACCAGCCAGGTCCATAGTAGTGAAAATTTGTTCTCTTGGCTCTGGTTGTTACCAACTTGCATTCTGGATCAGTCCATGCATCCTATTGACACTGTGTAGAAGAAGGGATTATTGTCTTGACATTTCCTTCTAATTTTTCTAAAAAGAAAATAATAATTTATAGCTTGTCAGTCTTTGCCAAGATTCGGCTTAGAGAGAATATTTTATAGCTGAGATATAAACCTCTGAAGTAAAAATGCAGACACAACTTTAAGTACAGTGTTGCAAATGCAGAGTTAAGTAATGTTAATCTATCAATACACAGTATGTGCAAACATATGTTTATAGACAGAGAGACAAGCATGTATAAATGAGAGGATAAAATCCCTATTTCTCATTTGGTGCTATGCAATTTCTATCAATTTAGAAATGTGTTATGATTTTATTTTAAGCTGACATACTGTAAACTGTGCTTATTTGAGAATACTTACTTAACTCTTAGGGTTTATAAGACAGAAAGGGAAGATGTCTTTGGAAGTCCTCCAGTGACCTAAAATGAACTAATAAATAATAGAAAAATGTTGTCCCTTCTTTGGAAACTTTGGAAAGGTTGTCATCTTTATATCTACACATAGTATAAAAATAGGCTTTCAGTGATTAGGATTTACTATAAAATCTGCTAAATATAGCAGAGGTTGCTTCTTTAGGGTCAGGCTATAATTATGCTCATGTTAAAAGAAAAATTACCAGATCTCTAGGTGAGGTATTTTAGAAATTTGGCAGATGGCTTTACTTTGTATTTGTGGCACAGAATCCTGTTCTAATTTTGTGTTTGATTGGAATATTCAACAGCTTCTGGTGCTACTAGGACTTGCTATCTGAAAGACAGAGTTTGCAAACTATAAATATGAACTTTGAAAATATATATCCTAGAGTTAGTCCAGTAGATTGTGTTTATAACGCTCATTGATTGGCTGACTGATGCATTTTGGCCCCAGACCAAAAACAAAGGCTGCCTAGTTAAGCAGTGCCTCCTGCCAGCTGGGAAGGCAGAGGGATATTGGGGCAGTGGTTAATATTGGGAAGGTATTTAGTGTTGGGTGCTGACAGCTACCAGTCTTCCCCACTCATGTCTCTCCAGCCTCACCTTCATGCCCTTTGGCCGTATCTCCTGAGCTGTCTTCCTTATCCCTAGCTGCTGATTAGCTCTGTTGGGGAGCAATTCCATTGGAAGACAAGAAAAGTTCTGTCTATACGAGCAAAGGATTTCAGCGTCTGGTTTATTCACAGCCTGGCTGGCAACCCACCAAACAAGGCTGCTGACCTGTGCCATCGTTGTCACTTCCTGTGGGGAGACGTGGGAGGTATGTCCCATCTGTCTCCTCACTGCCCCCACCATGGAGCTCAATGGAGGTGGAGCTGAGCCTGCACAGAGGTGCTGGCAGGTAACAGCACTGGCATTGCCTGCAGCATTGACCAAGGTGAGGGGTGAAACTTGTCCTTGTCCTCTTCCAGATGCTTGCTACCAATTTTCTTCAGGGGTGGCTGCACCAGGAGCCTTGCCTGGAGCTGTGACCTGTTCTGCACTACCCATTGTCCCAGCTCATACCCAAAACATCAGAACCTTTCCCAATAATTTTGGCTGAAGTTAACAAGACTTTAACCTTAATTTGTAAAGTCATGACTGATTTGTGGATGTGACTGTGCTCATGTAAGCTAAATAAAATTTTCTGTGACATATCCCACATCATGGCCTGCTTGCTTTTACCCCTCCCCTGGCCTGAAGCCTATGGGCAGATACATAACGGAGGGATTTCCTACTAGTCCCCGCAACTGGATTTGTCAGGGACCAGCAGGCTTGTTTAAAACATTAAAATAGACAGAATTTATTTACTATCACTTAAATTTTCAACTTCAGTTGAATGTGATCTTCAAGGAAGCATTCTGAAGTGGTTATCTGAGAGGAGTAAGGCAGTTTTTGCTGGCATTGCTATTTTTCACACACGACTGGTCAAAGCTTTCTTCAAACTCTTCCCAATCATTACATGATGTCTCTTCCCTGAGTTTTCTCTGATGGAGTGCACATTTCCACTGGAAATGACAGAGGAATTCAGAGGAGGAATTTAAAAAGACCCCCTGAAGCATATTTCATGCTATAAGAGTGGGGTCTCATCATGGATTTGTATATAGGTGGGTGACACTGTAGAGAATTTTCTGTGTTCTATGTCAAGTACAGAGCTTCCAAATATTAAGAAAAGACCAGAGTGTTGTGAGACGCATCAGGTTTGAATTCAGGCTTAGCAAGTCAGAGGGGACAAGAGTAGATAGCGGCCATTCAGCTGGCTTTGTCAGAGTGGATTTTCTACAAAAAGAAGGATTTAGCAGTTTTGTTATCCACTGTAATTATACAGTGTATAGAATGTCCAGTCCATCTGTAAAGAAGTGCTTTTCCTAGAAATAGTGTTGAGAAGCTCTGATGTGGGGTAATTGTACTTTTTGGCAAGGAATGATAATTTTTAAAATACTGGCAAAGACTGTCCTTTTGTACCATAAATTCTGGCAATAACCAACCTTTTCTCCTTAAACTGCCAGCTTATGTTGGCTCCATTTGTTTTAAATCCCTTGTTCTCAACAGGCTGTGTAATCAGAATGACAGGCTGCTCACAGCTTCCCTGGTGCTCAGCTGCATGCAGGTCATGCCCAAGCCTCCTTTCTGGAAAGAGGCTGTGCTCTGACTCCTGGCTACCTGTGAGTCTGAGCATATGTACCTGCTCAGGGGCGAGGAAAGCACAGCAGCTTAGTATTTAACACCAATAAGTGCTGAAAGAGTGGAAATCTTATTCTCCGCACTACTGTTTTTAAATTGGAGTCTCCCTGCTTTCTTACAGCAGCCCAGCCAAATCTCCTTAGCCAGTATCATCATTAAATTGTCAATGAAATCTTTAAAGTTAAGGTCAGGTATTCACTGAGCAGTGACTGCTCTGATAAAGAAAACCAAAGCACTTGTTAGCACCTGTCTTTTTGGCAAAGTATGTGATTGCTTTGGCTGATGTACCAAGCAGACAGAGTATTATTTTATTAGTATTACAGTTCAAGAGCTTATTAAGAGATGCCAGCAAACACCAAACTGTGATTTTTTGAAGACATGCATTTTTAGGAAAGCTAATTTGCCTATGTGTATTTCTGCCTTAAAAGTTTCAGTATCATTTGTGTGTCACCAGCCTTGATGATATAAATGAATTATCACAACATCATGGTTAGTATGCCAGGAAAAATTAGCTATTGGGTATTTGTGATCATTTTGAGGAGAATATATAATTACCATCCATTTTATTAATAAAATACCTAGTATAAAACCCTATATAAACAAAAGGCAATCCTCAAAACCACACAAATTCAAAATATTTTTATTCCAAGTATTTTGGAAAACTTTGGTTATTAGTAATATGTGTACAGACACTTTGCTTCAGTGTACTGGAGACAACAATTGAATAGTATACTCAGACATCTTAAAAGATACTGCAAACAACACATTTAAGTGGAAACTTTCTGTACAAGGTAAAGATCTTCTTAGATGTTCAGATTTTGATTAGTTTTACTTAGTCTGTTGAACACATTTTATGCTCAATAGTTTTTCTTAATTTCCATGCATTTTAACTGATACTATGAATGACTTTGTCCTTTTTGACCCCAGGGTGAATGAGTGACTTAAAATGCCCCCACTTCCCAGTACTCTATTTGAATAATATTGAACCGGGCTTAAGTCAGCAAAGATGCTTAAAATAAAAACACACATTTTATTCCCTTTTCTTGATGCTCTGGAAAACTAATGAAGGCTCGTATGAGGGAAAGGCTGAGACCATTGGAGTTGTTCAGCTTGGAGAAGAGAAGGCTCCAGGGAGATCTCACCGTGGCCTTCTAGTACTTAGAGGGGCTTACAAGAAAGATGGGGCAAAATTTTCAGCAGGCCTGTAGCAATAAGACAAGGGGTAACAGTTTTAGACTAAGAGGATGAACTAGAAATAAGAAAGAAAATGTTACAATGAGGGCTATGACACACTGGAACAGTTTGTGCAGAGCAATGATAGATGCCCCAAACCCTGGAAACATTCAAGGTCAGGTTGGAAGGGGCTCTGAGCAACCTGATCTAGTTGAAAATGTCCCTTCTTATTGCAGAGGAATTTGAACTAAATGTCTNGGGAGGGAGAAAGCAGGGGAGAAGTGAACAAACAAAAATAGTATTATTTCAACATTTCCAAAGTAATTTTCTCTAAGACATATATCNCAAGGTAAAGATCTTCTTAGATGTTCAGATTTTGATTAGTTTTACTTAGTCTGTTGAACACATTTTATGCTCAATAGTTTTTCTTAATTTCCATGCATTTTAACTGATACTATGAATGACTTTGTCCTTTTTGACCCCAGGGTGAATGAGTGACTTAAAATGCCCCCACTTCCCAGTACTCTATTTGAATAATATTGAACCGGGCTTAAGTCAGCAAAGATGCTTAAAATAAAAACACACATTTTATTCCCTTTTCTTGATGCTCTGGAAAACTAATGAAGGCTCGTATGAGGGAAAGGCTGAGACCATTGGAGTTGTTCAGCTTGGAGAAGAGAAGGCTCCAGGGAGATCTCACCGTGGCCTTCTAGTACTTAGAGGGGCTTACAAGAAAGATGGGGCAAAATTTTCAGCAGGCCTGTAGCAATAGGACAAGGGGTAACAGTTTTAGACTAAGAGGATGAACTAGATATAAGAAAGAAAATGTTACAATGAGGGCTATGACACACTGGAACAGTTTGTGCAGAGCAATGATAGATGCCCCAAACCCTGGAAACATTCAAGGTCAGGTTGGAAGGGGCTCTGAGCAACCTGATCTAGTTGAAAATGTCCCTTCTTATTGCAGAGGAATTTGAACTAAATGTCTTTTAAAGATCCCTTCCAACCATGCCTGTTCTATGAGTCTATGTTTAACTTAGCACAGAGACAGTGCTGGTGCTTTCTAACATGCACAGTTCCTAAAGGGGCTCATAAAGGAACTAACATAGAATAAAAGAATCCACAGTCTTGTTTCCATTTTCTTTTTTTCTTCCTATACAATTTCTGCAAAATTAATTTACTGAATAGATTAGTATAAATTTGGGCATATTAATGTTTTCTTAGTGAAAAAAAAACAACAAAACATTAAAAATATGGTCCTGAAGAGGCAAAATAAGAATTTTATACTATAGAAAATCAAGAATCACATATGTGGATGAGTGTTACAGACCTGGCTTTCAACTTTGAAAATGTTGTAAATGTTTTATATTTGATGGGATAATATTTCTGTGTACTGACAATTTATTTTACCTCATGGCTAGTGGTGCTAGCGGCTGTCTCTGAGCATAGATATGACTTCATTCCCAATTAATGCACAGATGGATAGAGTGATTAAAATAGACCTGTGAGG